>MU183022.1:178386-240206 GCA_016904865.1 Pissodes strobi | reverse complement strand
TGGAATAAAACTTGTCAATATTTTCACTGATTTAAAAAAAGGAATTTACAAAAAAAATTGGTATTATTATTCAATGTATTTTTTCGATTTACTTCTCATTTTTAGAGATACCTTCGCCGCATTTCTCTAAAACTGACGTTAGCTTTTTTCTTTCTTGCGTTTTCAGTTTTCGTATTTTTTTTTCCTTAATCAGGACTTGGTAATTTAAGTGCTTATGCAAAATTTGCATTAATTGCCCTTTGATTAGTTTATGAGTAATAAAAGTTGGGATCTAATTGGAATAAAACTTGTCAATATTTTCCCTGATTAAAAAAAAGGAATTTGTAAAAAAATTGTGTGTATTATCATTCAATGTATTTTTTCGATTTTCTTCTCATTTTTTGAGAGACCTTCGCCGCATTTCTCTAAAACTGATCTATTTGGAATAAAACTTGTATTTTCACTGATTAAAAAAAAATAAGATGCTCAAGTAGAGTTTCTCCCATTTTAATGTATTTTTTGGATTTTCTTCTCATTTATAGAGAGACCTTGGTCGCATTTCTCTAAAACTGACGTTAGTTTTCCTGTTTCTTGCCTTTTCAGCAAATTAAAATCATGTTTTAATTAAATTTTACTTATCTTGTTCCTTAATCAAATCCTGGTAATTTAAGTACATAATAATATACAAAATTAGCATTAATTACCCTCTAATCAGTTTATGGGAAATAAAAGTTGAGATCTAATTGGAATAAAACTTGCAAATATTTTCACTGATTTAAAAAAAATAATTTATTTGGGAGCAAAAAATAGCATTACTTACTATTTAGGCTCCAAAGGAGATTTTGTTAGTGTCTTCTAAGATGATCAAGTAGATTTTCCTCCACTTCAATGTGTTTTTTTTTTATTTTCTTCTCATTTGTAGAGACCTTGGGCGCATTTCTCCAAAATTGAAGTTAGTTTTTTCTTTCTTGCGTTTTCAGCAAATTAAAATTATATTCTAATTAAATTTCACTTATTTCTTCCTTAATCAGGCCCTGATCATTTAAGTGCATATAGAAAATTAGTATTATTTGCCCTTTGACCAATTTATCGGTAATAAAAGTTGGGATCTAATTGGAACAAAACTTGTATTTTTATTGATTTAAAAAGAGGAATTTATTTGGGTGCAAAGAAATTTAAGAAAACGTGTTGTATCGAAATTTCTGGTGCATTCCTTGAGTTTCCACATTCGCTCAAATAATATTTTTGAGAGCATTCCCAAAGGAATAAGTCTAGGGTTGACAGGTCGGGCTCCCCTATTTCCCATTAATTGTTGATGTTGTTAATGTTATAGGGAGTGTTGAAACCATAAATCGACTGGACGAACTAAATGATATTCTTCAAAATATTTTCGAAAGACAGTGGTCATAAGGTTTTCGAGAAAAACATAAGGTCCCAATATTTGATCCCCACAACATTAACACTAAATTTGTCTTTGATACGCATTGTCCTGTTTACCCTGGGATTTTCCACACTGCAAACATGTTTTTTTTTCTATTGAAAATCGCGCAGTTTGTACAGGGTGATCCCCTATAATGTCGCCCCCCTATAACTTTTTTATTTTAAGTGTCCCAAAAAAAATAAAAGTATGGTTATGTAGGTACTGAAAAATACTTTTTTTCTGCGTATAAAAATTTTTGGAAAAATGATCAGTATACAGGGAAAACCAAAAAGTTAATTTTTTTTCAATGGAACACCCTATATATGAATTTATTTTTCGATTCCTTGTAAAATTCTAAGCATATTTTATGTATGATGTTATACCTCTAAAGTTAGTAGTTTCACAGCTATAAACAGTTGAAAATCGGTAATTTGGCTACTTTTCACCTTGGTAGCAAGAAGATCATCAGAGATGGAGTAAAATAAATTTTACATTCCTATCTTAACTTTTCAAAAGCTATCTGACGGTACTAACTGGCAGGCGGTACCATGGGTACCAAATCTGGTACCTCGGTAGGTACCATAATTTAGCACCATCAGATAGCTGTTGGAAAGTTAAGATAGGAATGTGAAATTCATTTTACTCCATCTCTAATGATCTCCTTGCTACCAAGGTGAAAAGTAGTCAAAGTACCGATTTTCAACTGTTTATAGCTGTGAAACTACTAACTCTAGAGGTATAACATCATACATAAAATATGCTTAGAATTTTACGAGGAATCGAAAAATAAATTCGTATATAGGGTGTTCCATTGAAAAAAATTAACTTTTTGTTTTTCCCTGTATACTGATCATTTTTCCACTATTTTTTATACGCAGAAAAAAAGTATTTTTCAGTACCTACATAACCATACTTTTAGTTTTTTTGAGACACTTAAAATAAAAAAGTTAAAGGGGGGCGACATTATAGGGGATCACCCTGTACATTTTGTCCCATCCGATCAGATTATAGTATTTAAATAATATTTTTGTCATACGCTCCCAAAAATAGCTATTTTACGGACTCATTTAAGTCCGTAAAATGCTTCTTTTTCGGCCCAGTCCCTAAAAGTCGTCATGGCAACCTTAACGGACTATTCCCAAATTCCTGAATATGTCTAAATGTCAAATTTCGAATTTTCGTCAAAATTATCAAATAGATGCTACGATATCGATTTCTAAGCTAACTTTGTCGAATATTACGATTTCAAAAATTATGGTAAATTTGCAAATTTAGGCGTTCTAAAGAATTGCAAAAAGCGTATAAATAAAAATAAAATTTTGGGAGCGTATGACAAAAAATATTGTTTGTCACACGTACCTAAATGAAGTTTTTCAGGACTCATTTGCTATTCCGGAAACAGAAATGATTCGTCCTGAAAAACTTCATTTTAGGTACTTGTAACAAAAATAACTATTTTCGTTAAATATTTTATCCTTCGACCATCTGCAAAAATGTAATAGTCTTCCTCGATCCCCTGCAAATAACTTCTGAAATTCATGTATTTTAAAAGCCGAATAATTATTGTCCTTCAGCGACTTTATTTCATGTTTTCCATACATGTAAGGATTAATGTTTACCTATAATGTAACGTATCATTAAGTTGTCTACAGTTTAAATAACAAATCATTTTTAGTTGGGACCCAGAGGTGCTGAAATCGACCACCTCTATACAAGTCGCGAACATCCACCTAGAAAATATGAATTCTTATGTAAAATGACCTGACGGAATCGAATTTTTTGTTCGCCCCTTGATCCGGAATTGCGAAATCAGAGTAATTGACAAATTTCCAAAAATCTTGAAAATTGTTTCAAAATTTCAATTTTTTGCATAAACTTCTCTATCTCCCTTATTTTAACTTGGATCGACGTGAAATTTTAATATGGCCTTTGTCAAACATATCTTAAGACGGTTTTAACATAAAACATGATTAGGAATAATTAATGTGCCTTTGGTGATATTTTTTTTCAGTGGGACACCTAATATTTTACTCGATTACTAGACAAATTGTTCGATCGAGAAAACTTTTTTATTTTTAAAGACAGATGGATACTATAAACGAGAAAGTTGTAGCCAAATAATAAAGGAATTTTTTTTATTTGAAACTTTTTTTGAAAAATCGTCTTATTTTTATGTTAATAATTATTGAAACCACGGCCCGCATAAAAGTTCACTTAATATCGGTGCGGTCGGGAGTATGTAATGTATTGCAGAGGCAGCACGGGAATCCCTGTTTAATAGGAGTTTACAGTTTACGTTTAGTCTTAGTTCACGTGATTCGACGATATCATAGTTGATGCTAGTATTTTTATAATAATTTTGATAATAATCCTTCTTGTGTGTTTGCTGTGTCCTCTTGTCCAAGGCAAAATATGAGTCGAAATACATATAGATGCAGTGTGGAAACGGTACAGGACGTCACAAAAGAGAGCATTCATTACTTGTTTCAAGCATGTAGAGAAAATTCCGATAAGCAATCCATAGCTCTTAAATATCATGATGACAAAAAGGAAGTGTTTTTATCACTAAATTCTGTTTATCACGCTAAGTATAGACGAACTTATACAAGAAGTGCTTACAAAAAATCTGAAACGGAGGGCAATGCTTCCGAACGTAAAACTGGTGAACGATGTAGATCTTCTCATTCAGATGTTTGTATATTGTAATCTACTAAAATGCATAAGCTGCTAAACAAATATCACCCTGTCGCAAGTTTGAACTTGAACTTGAAGATTGTTATATACACATTAAAGGCAAACTATAAACAACGCGAGCAATCAACGGGAGCGACTTTGAACCTTATGCATGCAATGATCATCACTTTGTTTTATATAAATACGCTACCGAATCCTCAGTTCGGCAGACTTAGTCTCACCTCCAGCTCCCAAGGTTAGTCACTTGACGACTGCCTCCTGGGTTCTATCCGCTCCTAGAGTTAGTCATACGACTGCTTTAGGTTCCATTCCTTTCCTACCAAACCTGGTACCGGTTAGCCACTTGACGACTGCTAAGACCAGGGGTTGCACAACCTCCATAGTAAAGTCTTGACAAGAAGTTTGTCAGAGTGTTGAGAAAGACAAGTGTCTAAATAGTCAGTTAAAAAGTTTAGTGAAATCTCTTAGTGCTCTTAAATAAAACCCAACCCTTAAGAAAAACTATAAATTATAAGACAGTAAACAAAGACCTATAAACAGTACCTCAAAATCGAGAAACCATGCGCACCGTAGTAATCGGGTATAATAGAATCTCATTTTTTCTGACCAATAATTGTTGTTAAAGTTTTATCGTTAATACATTGTTATTGTTATAAACTAAACGTGCTTACTTTATCATCTCTTCTTACCCCATGTAACGCGATCCCGGTCTACCTCAGTTACCCCCCGGCACGCTAAACAAGGCGTGTCCTCACGAGTAGACCATTCAGTGGTAGATTAAAGGAAGCATTGAGACCCCGTCATTGTACTTATCGCGACGAGGCTCTTCTCTGAGAAGTTATTCTTTAAATAAACGCGCTACCCCCAAAGATACTCGTGACAATATTATGCAATTAAAGTCGTGACAGTAACGGTTTACGGAAACGTAAACAGATATTAACATTTAATAAGCAGAATGAGATCTGGAAAATGGCAAAAAAATTAACGACCAACAAATCTTGCACCGAATTCAAGAATTTAGTGATAATTCAAGTTGCAAAGCAAGAAAGAGCCATAAAAATAAACTAGGAGTTAAAATAATCATAAAACAAAAAAAATAATCTTTTTCAATCAGTTGCTTTAAAAATTATTAGGAATTAGTTAATATTTGTTCCGGATATATTAGCAATGTTTATAAAGCAGAAGAAATAGCAATAGCCGACATAGTTAAGGCAAACAAGGAATACGCAGAAAAAGTTGAAGGAGTAAAGTTAAATTTATTTAACGCAAAAGAAAAAGCAAAAAACAAAAAGCTATTGTGGGTGAGTTATATGAAAGTGAAGCAAAAAATGTTAGGAAATCTACATTTTACTCGAGAACTTGAAGAGGAAACAAAAATTTGGGTATTCTCTAACGAATGGACTTCTTATACATCTTCACTTTTTGAAATGGATTCAGAAAACAATATTATTATGAGAAAGGGAAACAAATCTGAATTCTATAATTCTGTGTTGGGGTTTGGAACCTTCGGCAACATGCACTAAAACTGAGCTTTATCCACAATATCGAAACAGAATTATTGCACTCGACGCGCGTTTCGCTGACCATGTTAGCATCATCAGGAGATGATGAAAACTCACAACCAGATTTAATCATCTCCTGATGATGCTAACATGGTTAGCGAAACGCGCGTCGAGTGCAAAAATTCTGTTTCGGTATTGTGGATAAAGCTCAGTTTTAGGACTATAATTCTGTGTTAAAAGAATTAAAAGAATAACCTACTGAGCTGTCTTGCATGCCAATAGAAAAAAATTATACTCACTCCGCATATATAATAGATATGATGGCACTTATTCAGAGATACCAGAACTTACGTAAAATATATAGTAATAATGTTACGTGGACCTATACTTTTTCCAAATTTATTTTATCTGGTGCAGGCCGTGACTGATTGTTGCTTATATCAGATTATTGAGCATTGGTCTATTTAGAATTTTGTTTCGGGTGGGAGGAGGGAGGTTCCAGTCATAAAAAGGAAAGTGCCATTGACTATTATTGTTGTCAACAATCACTCATGACCTACTTTAGATAAAATAAGCTTGGAACAAATTATATTATCTGCAATAATTGTTGATTTTAGGGATTTGCCACCGACCGAAGATCCGTTTATATTTCATGTCAAGAGTGCCTTTTTACAAAGTGCTATATTTAAAACAGCCCATATGCTAAAGCCAGACGTTCTTAAAATGGATATGGGCTCACGTGCAATTATATAATATCAACATTGATGACCAAAGACGCCAAACCAAAATTTTTAAATACTATCTCCGTTTTGTTATTGCAAATTATTTAAATGTTCAGCAAAGTGCAAATGCCTAAAAGCAAATGTAAAATGTAACATAAGTTGTCTGTGTGAAGGAAAATGCGTTGAAAACTGGACAGCAAGTAGGTATATAGAAAATTGTGTGCATTATATTTCTAGTATTGTAGATACTACCCATCCACTACGTTACAATAATTATAAATAATAAAACATATTATTTTTACCAATCCCGTAATGCAATTTGTAACTAATATCATGCTTCTTTGCTGCACTTATTAATGACAGTGACTTCTGGACTCTCTCCATCTCTTTCTCTCTCGCATAGCCGCTTTATTCGTTCCCCTACACCCAACAACGATAATAGAAGTATATAGCGCGGCCTCGGGCGCGCGGTCTCTTTAAATTTTCTAGGACTTTAAATAATTACACAGTCAAAACTAAAAGCCGTATCAAAAAAAGTTTTTAATAAAAAAGTTTCTTTGGTTTGTCAGGAACACTTTTGTCGCTTATAGTACCTACCTAACTTGAAGGATAAAAAAGTTTTCTCGATCGAGTATTTTACACTGCAAAATGATGATATTTTGTGTAAAGGAGAGCAAAAAAAGTTCTTAGGCCCATATGTCATTTTTTAAAATCTTCTAATATATGGTATCATCTTAAGAAGAGATTGAAAAATGTCATATCAAAAATTCAGATCAATCGGACATCATTTAAGCAAGTTATACAGTAGTTTGCAAAAAATAATATTTTAGTCATATTTTTCTGCTTTTTTCAAAAAAGTTTTGTTTTGACCTATTTCGCAATTCCGGATCGAAGGGCGAACAAAAAAATCGGATTCAGCATGTCAGTTTGCATAGATTTTCATATTTCTTAGGTGGATGTTTGCGACATGTATAGAGCATCCTTAAAACGCTTCCTACGAGCTCTTAGATTCCCAACTATTTTGTAACTTGTATATTTGATATACACGTCTTCTTGAATTCTGTATAGATAACCAATTCACCATTGCAAACACAGTCTCACAACAACACCCAAGAAGACTATTTACATGGCGCTCACCAAATGGACTGTACAAAAATCAAATAGACTTTATACTGATTTCTTCGCGATGGCGGTCATCCATAACAAACGCAAAAATACTCCCTTCAGCCGATGTTGGTGGCGATCACCAGCTGCTGTTGTGTATATTTAAAATAAAATTAAAAGTATCCTTGCGGAGGAAAGCGATACGGGTAAATATCCCAGAGGATACCAATGGGTTCAATCGTGCACTTGAGCAGAGAGGACACAACCATGCCTCTGATGGGCTCACTGCAGACCAGAAATGGAATACTTTGAGGGCTGCAGGGTTTGATGCAATAAAAATAAATGAGCCCAAAACTAAACTGGAGAAAAAAAACTGTGGATCTCGGATGATACCCTTGGTTTGTGTCGGGCCCGAGGGGGCGTGAAGCGGAGAGAATTGGATGACCCGGAACGTATGGAAGAGTACAGAATGCTGACTCGAGACATTCAAAGAGGAACCAGACGAGATAAAAATATATACTATCAAAAGTTATGTAGAGAGATTGAGCAACACTCAAACAGCAAATCGGACCAAAGATCTATTTCAACAAATTAGATTAATTACACGCAATTTCAAGCCACGCATATGGAATCTCAAAGATAGAGATGGCAACTTAGTAACAAGTCTTGATGGCGTGCTAGATGTATGGAGCGATTACTGTGGGGCACTCTACAGTGATGATTATGGTTTCCCCGAACTGGAGAATTCTGAACGGGAACCAAACATACTCCTGTGTGAGATCGAGGCTGCGATAAAAGCGCTTGCTCGAGGGAAAGCCACGGGTGTCGACTCATTATTAGCAGAGATTTGGAAAGCTTTTGACAATAAAAACATAATACTTCTCCACGAGTTGTGCCAACAGGTGTGGATTTCTGGGGAGTGGCCGGATGAATGGTCTACATCTGTTATCGTTCCTATATATAAGAAAGGCTCCACAATGGATTGCGACAACTAGCGGCTCATCGCTCTAATATCTCACGCAAGCAAGATCATGCTTTACATACTACGTTCTCGACTAAATAACTTCATAGGTCACGAAATAGCACCGGAACAAGCTGGGTTTGTGAACGGACGAGGTACGAGCGAGCAAATTCTGAATGTCCGAATTCTCATGGAGAAAGCAAGAGAATATTATACACCTTTATTTATGTGCTTTGTCGATTATGAGAAAGTCTTTGATAATGTGAGGTGGGCTAAGCTGTGGGACGTTCTTGTTACTATGGGCGTACCGAGACATCTCATAAATCTAGTAAAACACCTATATGAAGAGAGTAGAGCAGTTGTAAAAATTGACAATGTCCTATCCAAACCAGCAAAAATAGGCAAAGGCGTACGACAGGGATGTGTGCTATCCCCGCTTCTATTTAATATATACACTGAAGGGATGATAAGGGAAGTGCTAGATGATTGGAACGGGGGCTTTGCAATAAATGGATTAAAAATATCCAATCTTAGATACGCGGACGATACGTTACTGATTGCAAGTTTCCTTTCCCAATTAGATATTCGACATGCCATGTTTACTTACAGAACTGAAACGATAAACATTATAAGTGGGACCTTCCCAGACCTAATTGAAAATCAAATTCCCGTATAAACTTTATGGTGCCTTCTGAAAAAAAAAATTGCTTTTGCTAGAAACGCCATTTACTTATTAAATGATACTGTCGAGTGCAACATGGATTTTGCTTATGGTTACTATAACCTGCAAAGGAGAATCGATATTTTAAAAATTAATTTTAAAATTATTTCTTAAGATTTTTGAAAGTCCTAGCAGCATAGTGTCAGAACCCGAATGCGATTTAACACCTTACCGCCGCGCCGTTTTAAAACAATATTGATTCATATAAAGGCTTGCTTCTGAATTGGATTCGAAAAGTGTGCCTGACCTGAAAACTTGTCTGACGCGACAGGCGGAGCCTATGTCACGATACAATCTGCGCAGACGCCAGTCTATAAAAGCAGACGCACACGGCACGGCACGACGTATCATCAGCGTCTACCGCAGACCCCACGAGCTATACAGTCAGTGCAATTTTCTCCACACAATTTTATATAGAAGTGGATCCGTCATGATGTGAGGTGGAATATATTTGATGGGGAGAACGGAGAAAGGTAACAAAAATCACGTTGATCTAAAATTTGTGTATTTAATGAAGCCAGTATACCCGACAGGGTGTTTCAAATTTTCGGAACAAACATAACATCTTTATAACACCCGGTATAATACCGAAATTACTTTTTTAACCGATACCATAAAGGCAGTCATATTCTTAAGGAAACAATCTACGATTCTTGAAAAAATCAATAAAATTTAACGACAAGTTTCAAAAATACATAATATCAAAGTTGAGACTAAATTTTGGTTGTGCGTTAAACAAGTTGCGCAGTGTATCTACAGCACGAACTTAAATGAAAATGTAAATATATGTAGGACTTTCAATTAATACAATATAAAATTTAATCGCTCCGTATTTAAAGATAGATACAATTAATTTTAAGATGTGGATCTTACTAATTCTTATAACAATTATTATATCTAAATGATCAAAATTGGTTCAAAACACTTGCAGATGTTCTGAAGACGCCAAATTCGCTTGTGCAAACATTATTATCAGGATAACTAAAGTTGTGAATTATGAACCATACCTCACTCTAGGGCTTTATGGATCACTTATGCGGTTCAAATTGCATACATTATAGCAAATTTATGTGCAAGTGGCCGATAAAGTTATTTTATTTTGAACAATAAATTTGAAATAAATTTTGAATGCTTGACGTCAGATTTAACGGCATCAGATTTAGGGCCACTACTTTGAACTTCGATTAGTCGCTGCTGAATTAATCAGTATTTTTCCTGACATTGACGCATTTATATAGGGCACTGATTAATTTAACGGGTATTTAAAATGGCAAATCGGAGTTCAAAGTAATGACTCTTAATGCGTCAGACAGCAGGTTAAAGTTAACGTTCATTCGGGTAATGGTTGCATATTTAACGTTATTGACCATAAGTAGAAATTGTTTTTGGTGGTCTGAATTTGCGTTTCCGAATGCATACGTGCGATTTTTTAAATTTTACTTTGATACACGAAAACTCTAAAAAAAAATAATGAGTTGACTTTGGGACTTTCTAGCGCCGAAAAGTCGCAGCGGTTGAAGAAAAGCGAGATGGCAATTTGATAGGGAATTTCCAGGGGACCAACTTTCTAAATGCTTCTCTATTTTGAAAATGTCAGAAATATAGAGTTTTGAGGAAAAATGTAAAAACATCGATTTGTAGGTAAAAAAAAATTTTTTTTTTCTCTGAAAAAACAATTTTCTTCAGAAAAATATAATACTTGACGAGAATCTACATAAAAAGTCGTACAAGAAGACGCTTTAGAAATAAAGATGCCTTTTATACAGAGTGAGCTAGTTAAATTTAAACTTTTCGATATTTCGAGTGTGGACACGGCCAAAGACATATAAAAAAAATAAGACAGATTTGTTTACTAAATATAAAGACACCAATATCGTTCCCCTTCTTCTTTCTCCTCTTATAGAATAGTACGCAAGCCGCACTATTACTTACCGCTACTGCGGTGCTGTTTCCGATAACATCTAAGAGTATATCTGTATCGTGGAAAATCGGCAGCTTGTTTTTAATAACCTGACAGAAAATTATATTTTGTTACGACTGTGCTGGCAACGTCGCCTGATAAAACGTAGGAACAATCAACGAGCTAAGAAACCGATGAGTCGACCCTTCTTACCTTTTTTGCGATCAAAGTACCTAGGATATGAAGTATTATATTATTATGTAAGCTGTGGTATTGGAATATACGGAATAAATCGAGGAGATTAAAGTTATAGTGCGCCAAGCGAGTGAACCTTAACAACGACTGAAGGGGGTAGAGGACTAGCACGTAAAAAATCTTGCCTTCCCATAGGCGCACGAGGTTATTCTTACCATATTATTATTGATAATATTGATTAGTTTAAGACGTTAAAATTAATTACAGTTTTTTTTATATTACAGTCTTATAGTACAAAATATGTCATATAATAATATCTCATTTTTATAATAAGGATAGTATTCTATGATATTATTTGTTGTATGTATTACATAAATATGTTGTAGTAATAAGTAGAGTTCGTTTCCCGAAGGTTTTGTATTTACGTCATTGATGACGTCGTTTAATTTGGAAAAAAACGGTTTATCGTAGCTAATTCATATAAAATTTATATGAGAGAATGAGAGAATTTAATTCTCTAGCATTCAATTTTTGTATTAAAAGTTAGGCAATATTGAAGCAAGTATGTTCCAAAACGCTCTTTATAGAACGTTCGGAATTGTTATGTAATAAAAATTTTAATTTAGAGAGTTCAGTTAAGAGAGTTATCCGAAATATATAAAAATTAGTTAACCGCGTATAATAATCACCAAATGCAAGAAAAATATAAGAAATGTTAAAAATCTTCAAAGATATCATCAAATTAAGGGTCTGATGATATATAGGTTGTGTCGATTTTACAAATTTTCTTTTTTTTTCGCTAGAATAGGAGTGTCCTATAGAGTAACTTAAGCCAAAAAAAATCGGAGGATTCGCCACATTTGAGCAGAAAAAATATCCGCGTTTTGAGCCTAAATTGCCCTAGAAGGGCAAACTTTCGCAGATGTAACGTGAAAATATTGAAATTGTAACGTGAAAATAATGAAATTTTAGTAACCGACACCGGGGGCCTGGCACAGTGTTTCCAAAAGTTACACATTTTCTTATGGGGAATAACAGTGTTGTTTACTATTATTTGAGTATATTTAATATTCCACTTCACGCATGACCCTCCGCTCGCTTCGGGGGTGCAACCAAACAAAACTAACCCAAACTAACCCAAGGCATGCCGGAAATAAAAAAAAATTAAATTTGTCAGTCGAAAATGCAAATATTTTTTAGTTTGTTTTTCCTCATTTGGGAATGTCTTGGGTTAGTTTGGGTTGAGTTTGTTTGGTTACGCCCCCGGAGCGAGCGGAGGTCCATGTATGAAGTGAAATATTTCACGAATATATACATACAAAGAATAGTGTAATCGAATGAGTGTCTCTTTTATTCCGATGAATGAATGCAAATGCACATTGAACAAACATCCAAGCAGCCACGTTTACCATACGGCGGGCAATGATATCATTATGGCAGGATCGACCATCCCTTCATCTTCATTCAATCGAACTACTGGGGGTCTCGGTCAACAGCAATATGTCCTGACATGACCACGTTGCTAACGTCGCAAAATCAGCCTTTCAGAAGCTTGGTACGCTATTTCGCAACAAAAAAAGTATACACCGCAGCAGTTGCTCTTGCTTTGCAAAGCGCAAATAAGACCCTGCTTAGAATATTGCTCACACTTCTGGGGTGCCACGCCAGAGCACACCCTAAAGCTACTGGATTCCGTTCAGAAGAGAGTTGTGCATCTCGTCGGTGACCCGGAGTTGATCCGGAATCTGGATAGTCTGGAACATCACAGACATGTGGCCGACATGTCTCTGTTTTACAGACACTTTTACGGCAGATGTTCCCAGGATTTGGCTCGCCTTATCCCGCCCCTGACAACGCCTGTCAGACAGTCACGATAGACGGCAAGAGCGCACCGGTTCGTCGTACAACTGAAAACAGCTAGAACATCGCTTTACAAGAACTCCTTTGCCTGGCGCACTGCATCACTGTGGCACTCACTCCCAGAACGCATATTCGGATGTAACAAGCAAGATGTCCATTCGACTAATGCCGAACGTTTCTTCATATGTGACGTGCATGATAGCATTTAGTCGGATGTCGTGACTGTTACATAGAATCAACAAATAAGTCTTCAATTATTTAAACACTTCATGCATGGCCCTCCGCTCGCTTCGCTCCCTATACGGGGGCTCAATAAATAGAAACTAACCAGGTGCTAACCAAAACTAATCCAAAATTTTTATTTTACTTTTTTTATTTTGGGTTAGTTTTGGTTAGCACTTGGTTAGTTTCTGTTTGTTGGGCCCCCGTAGCGAGCGAAGCGAGCGGAAGGCCATGCATGAAGTGTTAAAATAATTGAAGACTTACTTGTTGACTCTATGTAACAGTCACGACTCTGACTAAATGCTATCGTGCACTTCACATATGAAGAAACGATCGGCATTGCCGAATGGACATCTTGCCTGTTACATGCGAATATGCTCCCAGGACATCTGTTCCCCAAACCAAATATTCAAGAACCGTGTCAATCAACATCTTCGCATACACACCGCTCGTCAAGCAATATAGGATGTGCTACTGCAATAAAAAAAATCATTGACCTAAATAAAAAAAGAGTAGAGACATTTATAGCACAGCTTATTCACTACCAGCTAGTCAACTCTATCGAAATCGGAAAGTTGGAGTGTCGGGCACTGCGCCCTGAGCGGTTCAGTTCCACAGTTGAATTTAAAATGAATTTTCGCTTCAAAATACATGACAAATTCGTCCGACGCCTCGGCTATCGCCCTGAGAGGTTCGGAAATTTCGGATTTTTATACAATTGTGCGTTTTAAAATAGTTTTCAAACGGATTTTAGACGATAAAATAGTTATATATGCAACAAGTGTGTAAAGTGAACCTTTTCTATGAATGGGAATATTGATAAAAAAATATAATTGAAATTGAATAAAAAAAAGGGTACTTTACACATGAGTAGCATACAAAATTTTTTCTACTACCGAAAAATATATGAAAAAACAAAAATATTATTAAATTACTTTACGCACTAGTGCGTAAAATAAATTATTTTACGCATTGCCCTAAATGTCAAAAAAAAATGTCAGATTTACTTTACGCACTAGTGCGTAAAATAACTTATTTTACGCACTGCACATAAAAAAGCCTATTTTACGAATCTTAGAGAGTGCGTAAAGTGAGTACTTTACGCACGCTAGTGAAAAAGCATATTTTAAATTAAACGAACTGTCAAAAGTAGATATTATTCAGATGCCCAGGCGTTTAAAACAATATTTAGTCATGACCCTCTTCTAAAATTTACAAAATTTGGTTATTGACTTTCCCAAATCAAAGGATGCCGCCGCAAGATGACTAGCTGGTAGTGAATAAGCTGCGCCTATAGCGCACCATTTTTCTAATGAATTTTGCTAACGAAACTACAGTAAACGTCTGGCAACAGTGTGCCTTCTTAAAAATCTTTGTTTTGGCTATTGTGACAGTTGACAGTAAAAAGGAGGATGGATATTTACAAGTAAAATTTAATTTTGTTTAATGGGGCTATGGCTATGAGTCGCTTTAAATTAGGACTGCAACAAAACGGAGGTCTCTCGTTCGACGCAAATGTATCCTAGTTAATATTTTCACCCGACAATTGATTTTCAGATGTGTTTTGTCTAAATTTCTAGTGCTTTTATGAAGTGGTGCTGAAAATTTGTGTCAAAACTTGAAATTTGAGGGCATTTTTTCGGTTCAAATGTAGCGGATCTTTCGATTTTTTTGGCTTAAACTACACTATATAGGACACCCCCTTTCTAGTGAAAAAAGAGAATTTCCAAAATCGACAAAACCTATATATCACCAGACCCTACAAACCAAATAATATAAATAACCACACAGTTCGGCATCGGCAATTTCCACGCCAATGGCTAAAGCAAGTCGCTGCCGAAATTTTAAAATATGTAAAAAAAATTTGGTGTTGGTCTAGGGTCAAAGTGTATTTAATATATCCTGCCACCAATCACCAAATTGCCTCCCCGCTAAAAATCAAGTAAACGTCGCACTGTTGTCTATTGTCGCATATTTTAAATAGCTTGAAGGCGAATAAAATATAAACATTATAAATATTATAGTATACTTATTGCGTATTCCGTATTTCCCTGTGTAAATAAAATAGTAAATAATAGAAGACAGTAGTATTAAGGAAAATAACAAAATTAAGTATTCAAGTAGGAAATATAAATATTTAATTCACTATAGGAAACTAGACAGAAAATAAATTAAGATTATTGGGAAAAAAATGTGGCAGCATCTAAATATGCCAGGACATTTTTTGCCCGCATTCTTTCCGTCCAGGTTCTTTCATTAGGCAAACAGTTGTTTTGTCCGAGAGCCGTCGCTTTATTTTTCATCTGAATAATATTGGAGTAATATTTCAGAAGTTGGGATAGAAAGCACGCGTAATTATTAGTAGCTGTGACTGTTGTGTTACGATCGTTTTTGATGGACTATTTGGGCATTTCTTTTTAAATTATTATTATGTGCATTTAATAAACATTTTGTTATTGATTTCGATTACATAATTGCCATAAAACAATATGAGTGGCCCAAGTGATTGTAGTAGTGTTAGTGAGGCAGGACGTTATGTGATTGCTCCGAGTAAAAAACGCATGTTAGAAAAAACTGTGAGTTTATCTGAAGTAGATAGATTGGTGTCTAAAAAGTAAAGTGGGTAGCTTTGGTTCGCATCGCAGAAGAAAATTGGAGCAAGACAACAATGAAGGTGAACTAAGTTTGTCACAGCCAATAAGGTGTATTCTGTGCAAAAAGGTTGAACGTAAAGCTAGGCAGTGTGTGTTGAAAGAGACATAATATGCATTTCCGGGCTCCGTAAGACAACAATCCGGAATTCAGTGTTCAATCTGCGGAAAGGGAGGCCATTTACAACAGGACTGCTGGGCAATGACAAAAGGCAAGGTTCGAAATGCGGAACAATGGGACCGAGTGCAGGAATGTTGGACAACACCCAGAACATCCAGACGCTGCACAATTTGTGGGAAAATTGGACATGCTACCGACAAATGCTGGTCAAAGGAGAATGGCAAAGTCAAGGATGTTAAACGGTTGCAAGGACAAGTACCAAATATGTTTTATAATGTAGTTGCAAGTATTAATGGTCAAAATTTGAAGGGATACATAGATACATGTAGCCAAGTAAATGTCGCCCACATTTCAGTTGCGAAAAAACTAAATTTAAATTCTAGTGATTTAGTCATTAGATGCTTTGGCAATTCCCTTATTATGCCTAGAGGATGTAAAGCGGTAGATATTGTTATTCAAAATATATCTATGCCAACATTACTTTTATTTGTAGACATTGAGATGAATAATTAAAACATAATTATTGTTGGTCAACCTGTCATAAATAGTAACGAAGTACTACTTACAATTTAACGAAGGAAAAGGAATAACTTAATAGGTACTATTGTGGTAACGAAGGGCACAACTACTATGGTAACTAAGGTCATAGTAGCTAAAAAAAGAATAATAAAGAAAAAGGGACAGAAAAATATAAATATTAGTGTGTGGTTAACAATGGTCACACAGAAGAACGAATAAAGTCCTACAATATTGTCCAAAATGTGGTCACTATAGTCACATAATATGCAATAAAGTTTAAAAACATATTTATTGTATGTGGTAACTATGGTCACATAATATGTAATAAAGTTTAAAAACATTTATTTTATGTGGTAACAAAGGTCACACTGGACATAATTATTGTATGTGGTAACTATGGTCACATGTAATTAATTTTATGAACATATAAATAAGTACCGAAAAAATAAATAAATAAAAAAAATATACATATAACAATAATAATTTGTTACGTTACTGTATCTCAACAAATTTGCAGGGTCAGAAGCCACTGCAAGAGCGATGGTTACTACACCACTGACAGGGCCGCCAGCTGGTCAGGAAGGCCGAATGTTACGACTGTGCTGGCAACGTCGCCTGATAAAACGTAGGAACAATCAACGAGCTAAGAAACCGATGAGTCGACCCTTCTTACCTTTTTTGCTATCAAAGTACCTAGGATATAAAGTATTATATTATTATGTAAGCTGTGGTATTGGAATATACGGAATAAATCAAGAAGATTAAAGTTAGTTTTGTCCGAGAGCCGTCGCTTTATTTTTCATCTGAATAATATTGGAGTAATAATTTATTAGAATATGGCAACTTTCTTAAGTCCTTTTAGAAAACCTACCTATAGATGCGAACGGCAGCCACTCATACAGTGGAGAGTTAGGTTCGTGGATCCTCGGTACACCTTAATAAAGATATTGGGCACCACCAAGTCAACTGGGACTTAACTTGGAAAAAAACTATAATGTTGCTAAATCTTGAAAAGTAATTTTTGGAGGAGCTTTTCAATAAGGCATAATATTTCCCCAAAATAAATACTTTATTCTTTCCCTACTAATGAGGAGATCCCTTGATATAAAACAACAATTATACAGTGCAACAATTACAATCACATGTATAAACAATAAAGCAATAAAAAAAGTGCTTACATAATATTGACTATTTGTGTCAGATACAAACTCTTAGGAAAATATTCCGCATACCCAATAATAGGTCACTAGAAAGATGCTAAATAGCGCACAGAGTTTAAAATTCATGAATTTTATTCTGCCGCAATAATATAAAATGTGTATAATGACACAAGCTGTAGATAATCTAAATTTGCCGAGACAGCCTTACAAATAAAATGGTAAATGGTATGTCTTACAACTTATGAAGTAGGTATTCTTAATCTTAAAATATTCTCCAAATAAATAGCAGTATTAGTATATGTACGGTCCATGCAACTCCGAAGCACTTCAAATCATAAACCGACTTCTCCAAACTTGGTATGCCACATCCAGCCAATGATAACAACAAGGGCATAACATGCAAATGGTGGTTTAAACCCAAAACACGCTGAAAATGATATCGGAAGTAGGCAAAGCGATATACGTGTACCAGAGCGGTGCTCGTGAAGAGGACCCTAAAAACAATTGTTTGTCTAAGCAAAAAGTAAATCCGCTAGCCAGTCGAACAAAACGAATAGTGTCCATTCTAGAGACTTCTCCAAAATCAATAATCGGTAATATGACAGCAAAACAGCAATACATAAATTCTTCACGTGGAGGGAGGATTCTAATAACTCAACAAAAATTTTTATAGGTAACCTCCATGGCCCTGGTTCGAGTCAAAATACTTAAACGTAGCAAATATATCATAAAATAATGACCCCAATTATTTGAACCAGTCCATGAGGATTTACACCTCGAAAGGCCACAAAGGACGCCGGCTTATCGACTCGTCGCCCAGACGGCACGGCGCGGCGTAAAAGAAAGAACCCGGAACAAAATAACAAATTTCAACACTTTGACCCTGAAACATTGCTGCCAACTTAACCTAGTTGAAATATCGAGTCCGAGCGCACCCACGTCACAGCTCGGTCAATAGAACCTCTGCTCCATCCCTCATTCGCCAAGTAGCAAATAAATACGCCTTAAAAGGAACTGTTACTTGGGAACGTCGATTCTTGAATCTGTCTAATTTCACTATCAAAATCATATGGTGTGCCTGTCTTACTGATAGACTGATAGGTGAATGACCCTTTGACACTTAATAAATGAGGACACGAAATCTCTTCGAAAGATGAATAAAACAAAAGAAAACAATACCGTGAAACACAATTAGATAAACGAATTATAAAATACATTAGATGACTTTTATGATCTCCAAATTGTTTGAAGTAGGTACTGCAAACAACTGGTTTAAAATAATAAACATTCTCTAGGTTACATTTGTATCGAACAATTGTTAAGTTTTTATTAACTTTTAGATCAAAGAAAAGCTTGTGAGCATTTTCCCGAGTAAATAAAAGAGAGCTCGAGTATTTAAATCCAAAGATAATAGCCTGGCAAAATGGAATGCACAACCCGAACTTTTAAAAGAGGTTTCCGAACCTAGTCGAACACCTTCAACTCTGCAAGAGATAAAAATCCGCCTTGATGTTAGGATCATATCATGAATATCTAGTACATCATAAATGTAAATATAGAAAGTGTATTCAATAACTTTCAAGACAAAACAAGGTAATGTACTTCATACACTGTAACTATATTGGAATAATCCAAACTAAATTGTGATTGTAAATAAAAATAAATATAACCTAAGCAAAGCTGTAGCATTTGTTAATGCCAAAATTTGAAAATGCTACAAGAAAATAGAGCATGTCAAAATATAAATTTTTCGCTTTAAAGTATACCGTGCAGATTATAATACTAGCATATAAACATTTATAATAAAAAAAAATTAATCAAAATGGAAACACAAAAAAATACGAAGTGTTATACCTATTTTCTGCTAGAAACTTTATGTAAACTGGACCCTAGGTTACTACTTCACCACTTGACATTGTTCACGAGATTAGCGGTACACTCTCTTGCCGCGCACTCCGACAACGTCGCGTAGCCGGCACTCGCTTAGAAGGAACTGGTCGCCATGTTCTTGAAAACAGAGTATTCATTCATTTGATCCCAAATATTACATTCCATGTGTAAGTAAATAAACTCATAGTCTTATTCTGCGAACATTATTTTAGAACAGTAAGTAACTATTTTAACTATTTCTTGTTTGCTATGCTATTACATGATTAAAGTGTCATGAGTAAATAGAATCCGATGATTTTTTGTAAAAATTATCAATTGCGAAACGTTATGGAAAATTAATTAACAATTCAAATCTAGTTGTTGATATATGTGATGCAGCAGAAAAATAGGTGATCCTGAACAATAATGCTAACAAAATTTATTAATAGAATAATTTAATATAATAAGAGGAACCTATTTTAAGTTGATTTACGAAAAAAAACGCGGAATATTAATTTTTTTTTATAATCTTAATATTTCAATTTGGAACTATTTTTAGACCTGTATTCAGTCGCTCTTCGCTCTCACTGCTCGTCGGTATGGCGTGACTGACATCCGCCGTCCGTTTGTCAACCATTTCTATTCTGTGATTTCGCTTCGTTTCGTTTTGGTTGTTTGTGTATTGCCAATTGCTTTAATATGGAAATTAATTCAGGTGGATGTTTTCGCCCATATTTTGTGTTAGTTTTTGTTGGTTGCACCCCCGAAGCGATCGGAGGGCCAGGCATGAAGTGTTTAAAAATTTTAAGACAAAACGTAATGAGGGATCCAATTCGTTCGATACAATTATGTTTCAGGTTAAAAAAAAACAGAAAAATTTTTTTTTCGGCATTTTCTTCATTAGCAAACTAATATAAAATGCCTAATTTCTTGTTATTTTTTAAGAAAAGTTGTTAACTGTGACGAAAAATGTGTGCAATATACTAATAATAAATACCATAAAGAAGTTGCCAAGGGGCATATATGACTAGTTTGGCGATCACTTTTTTGAAAAATCGTGCATCGATGGCCACTGCCATGAATTAATAAAACTCGTCTTGAGACAATACTTCATGATAAGAATTAATCATGCCAAGTAAACCGGCACGGCGGCTAGCGACACCCTGTAATCAACGTAAATTGTTTTTTCCCGAAATGTAACTTAAAATATTTTTTTTAATTATATGCACCTTTCTATACTAACAAATTATTCTTTTATGTCTAGTCATTTTCATTGTTGTAATGGTTTCTTATTTTCTGCTTGACAGCAGGCTTATTTCAATCTTACCTGACTTTAAACAGGTGTCCCCTAAAATGTTACGCCTATGGTGCGCCGCGGCCGCCGCCGGGAGAAACATGACGCAGGCGTATCATTCTGGCCGTACTCGAATTAAATGTTTGACACGCTTCGGTCGCCATCTTCATGATTTTCATTCCTTACTTTGTTCCCTCCTCACGTTAATACTTCTAATGTTGGCATGTAATCATTTGGTAGTTTATGAATGACCTGCTCTGTCTATTGTTTTTTATATGTCTTTGGCCATCTTATTACTGAAAAAGCTAACAATTTGAACGAACTAAACTTCCGTACATTAAAGAGGACAGTTACGAATAGAATAGACCAAAAAATTGCATTGATATAAATGAAAATATCGAACTGCTGATCTAATTTAATCGTATGTGCCAGCCAACGCATAGCTATTTTCGAAAAAACAATCCCAGATTTGTAAACCTTAATATCTCTATTAGACAAAATTCACAACCCCCTTTACAAAGATGAAACCGGGGGAGTCATTATAAATGCCGAAGCAAAATCCAACGCTTATTAAATTTGAGTTCTGAGAAAACTCATAATTGTGTTGAAAGTAATAAGATTGAGTTAGATCATATTAGTTTAGTTTACCAAATATACTACATAAATGAATATTACTTCAAGTTTCGTTGTTTCTTACAATTAATAACGTTAAGTGTGGTTGTAGAAAGCAAAATAACATTTGCATTTGATTCGTCTCTCATTCCGCAAATTAAAGCTTTGCAACACGACTAATCTGTCGTGAGAAATTAAAAGTCACCCTCACCCACACCTAACACAATTTAATGTAAAAAATTACTTTTAGCAGATTATGTAAGTTTAGTTTACCAAAATATACCACATAAATACATATTAGTTCAAGTTTCGTTCGTTTGTATTCGATTCGTTTCTCAATCCCCGATCTAACGCGGTTAGTTTCAATTTATTTTAATCATTTGAGTCGGTTCCGATACGTTATAATCAATTTTAATAGATTTGGATAGTTTTGGTTAGTCGTCTAATCACCTTTCGGTTAGTTTCACTTAGTCTCAACTTATTTTACTTATTTGGACCAGTTTCGATACGGTATAATCAATTAAGATAGATTCGGTTAGTTTTGGTTAGTAGTCCAATCAACTTTCGGTTAGTTTCACTTAGTCTCAACTTATTTTAATCATTTGAGCCGGTTCCGATAAGTTATAATCAATTTCAATGAATTTGGTTAGTTTTAGTAAGTAGTTCAATCAACTTTCGGTTAGTTTCACTTAGTCTCAAATTATTTGTCATATGAGTCGGTTCCGATACGTTATAATCAATTTTCATAGATTTTGTTAGTTTTGGTTAGTCGTTTAATGGACTTTCGGTTCGTTTCACTTCGTATCAACTTATGTCATTTGAACTGGTTACGATAGGTTATAATAAATTTTAGTAGATTTGGTTAGGTCCGGTTAGTTGTGGAATCAACTTTCGGTTAGTTTAACTTATTCTCAACCTAATTTATTCATTTGCGTCGGCTCCGAAACGTTACAATCAATTTTAATAGATTTGGTTAGTTTCGGTTAGGCGTGTAATCAAAAGTCGGTTACTTTCACTTAGTCTCAACTTATCTTACTAATTTGAGCCGGTTCCGATACGTTATGATTAATTTTAATAGATTTGGTTAGTTCCGGTTAGTTGTCGAATGAACTTTCGGTTAGTTTAACTTATTCTCAACCTAATTTATTCATTTGCGTCGGCTCCGAAACGTTATAATCAATTTTAATAGATTTGGTTAGTTTCGGTAAGGCGTGTAATCAAAATTCGGTTACTTTCACTTAGTCTCAACTTATCTTACTAATTTGAGCCGGTTCCGATACGTTATAATTAATTTTAATAGATTTGGTTAATTTGCGTCAGTCGTCCAATCAACTTTTGGTTAGTTTCGCCAAAGAAAATTCTACTAGAATTTTCTTTGGTTTCACTTAGTCTCAACTTATTTTAGCAATCTGAACCAGTTCCGATACGGTATAATCAACTTTAATAAATTTGGTTAGTTTTGGTTAGTCGTCCAATCAACCTTCGGTTAGTTTCGCTTAGTATCAACTTATTTTAGTCACCTAAACCGGTTACGATACGTTATAATCAATTTCAATAGTTTTGATAAGTCGTCGAAACAACTTTCATTTAGCTTCACTTAGTCTCAACTTATTTTAGTCATTTGAACCGGTTCCGATACGTTATAATCAACTATCATAGATTTGGTTAGTCGTCTCAACAGATTTCGGTAAGTTTTCTTAGTATCAACTTATTTTACTTATTTGGGCTGGTTCCAATACGTTATAATCAATTTTTCATAATCCGTGTCGGGACGTTCACGAAAATTTTCCATGTGGTGGCGCGACCTTGAAAAATCAGTCTTATGAAACCGAAGAAATATTCATTTGAACCGGCTCCGATGCTTTATAATCAAATTTAATGTTTTTGGTTAGTCGCCAAAATTCGGTTCGTTTTGGTTAGTTTTGACTGACTTTAACTTGTGATATTTATTCGGATACATTTTTGTCCGTTTTGGTGGTTTTGGTTATTTATTCAAACAACCTTCGGTTGGCTTCAGTTAATTTTAATTTATTTTGATCCTTTGAACCGGTTCCGATACGTCATAACCAATAATTTTAATGTTTTTGGTTAATTTTGGTTAGTCGCTAAATTTAGGTTAATTTCGGTTATTTTGAACTTACTTTAATATGTTTGGTTAGCTTTGGTTAGGCGCTAAAATTCGGTTAATTTGTGTTAGTTGTAACTTTTGTTAATATTTTTAATCTGTTCCGATAATTTTATCCGTTTTTGGTGCTTTTTGTTACTTTTGGTTAGTTTTGATTAGTCGTTCAATCAACTTTCGGTTAATTTCAGTTAGTTTTAATTTATTTTAGGCATTTGATGTTTTGGTTAAATTTAGTTAGTCGCTAGAATTCGATTAATTTGGGTTAGTTTGGGTTAACTTACTTGAATCTTTTAAATTGTTTCGATACGCTTTAGCCCTTTTTGGTGCTTTTGGTTAGTTTTGGGTAGTCGTTCAATCAACCTTTGGTTAATTTCAGTAAGTTCTAATTTATTTTAGTCATTTGGACCGGCTCCGATACATTATAATCAAATTTAATGTTTTTGGTTACTTTTGGTTAGTCACCAAAATTCGGTTCGTTTTTGGTTGGTTTTAATTTACTTTAATATTTTTAATCTGTTCCGATACGTTTTAACCCTTTTTGGTGCTTTTGGTTACTTTTGGTTAGTCGTTTAATCAACTTTAGGTTAGTTTCAGTTACTTCTAATTTATTTTACTAATTTGAACCGGATCTGATACGTTATAACTAATTTGAATGCTTTTGGCTATTTTTGGTTAGTCGCCAAAGGTCCGTTACTTTGAATTAGTTTTAACTTACTCTTACTTTTCAAATGTGTTCCGATACATTGTAACCCTTTTTGGTGCTTTTGGTTTGGGTTAGTTTGGGTTAGTTTTAATTTATTTTTGTCATTTGAACCGATTCCGTCCGCATAAACAAATTAACACGATCACTCTCCCGTCTGACGTCATATGGCAAATGTAGCATGCACTCTTTCGCGATTTGAGGCCCTATACTAGGATAACGGAAACATTTTTAATGTTAAAAAGTTCTATAACAATTTTTCATACGACATCGACAATATGTGAACATCGATATTAAATAGAAGCATGTAGAAAATCGTCAAAAATATCTCAAGTTAACCATTTACGAGTTTGAATATATAGCTTTGCTTTTGATAAGTTATGATAAATTTGAAGGAATAAGTCTCCCAATATTTTGACATGATGTGTAGATTAAAATGTGATTGTTTATACATTTAATTACGCGAAATCTCTTTGAAGCAGTGGCGGCTCGTGATAATAAGAACTGGTGAATCAAATTTACCTTCTCTCCCCCCCCCCCACTCCAGCGAAAGTACCTAGTACCAAATTTTACTTTACATAATTTTACCTAGAGAACGGATTTTAAAAGGAAAAAAACACCGGATCATAAACGGGAAAATGTAAAGTCATTTTTATTTAGTTCTATTATCGAAAACCGAACCGAAAACCAACAACAAACAGAAATTTCAAAAGTAATACACGCACCTCTACACAATTGCAACGTCGCAACCACTGTTAAACACGAATTAAAAACACCGCATATCCCAATTCGGAATGGTGTCATTCCCATAAGCGTTTATCTATAATATGCAAACAATATGGCACGTTGTCATGGCAACCACCGTAAACAATTGCATCGTTATAAACCGCAACGCGAGTTGATTCAACCAAGGAAGGCGACTCGACATGGAATGGAAATAAACTTCTCGCGTTTTGACAATGTTGCCGAGTTTTGAGCAATATACCGATATATAATAATTATTCTAATTTTATTTTCTATTCATAGCGACTGAACAACTCAACATTTTAAAGTTTTATGTTGATTGTTTATGATTTGAGTTAGTATACTATGTTTCAGTGATTGTAATTGAAAAATAGTATAAGTTGGAAAAATCTAAGGTGAATCATTGATTCACTCGGTGTATTAAGCGAGCCGCCACTGGATTGAAGCTGAAAAATGGACCAAAATCGAAATAGTTTGGTGCAGTTTCTGTTGATTTTATGGCAGATTTCGAGGTAAAATTTCACTTTCAGCATATTGATGCGTGTAGTTTTTGTGGTAAGTAAATGAATTTATTTGGGTAAAATCTCTTTTAAAACGATTTAGCTGGGAAAATAGGAAGGGATCGGATAAATTTTCAAGGGAAAAGCCGCGGTTTCTGATGATTTTAGGAGGGCAGATTCGGAGATAAAATCTTACTTTATTGTATATTTGTCCATATTGCCATTATTCAGATTATCTTTCCCTCATTTTTTTGCATATAAACTAGGACGTTAGGCAAATGCTATTTTTATACGGTTTTTGATGCTCTTTGAAGTTTAAAATAGGACTATTATTTGTAGCATGTCATTTTATCCTTGTACTTAATTATTTTAAGATAAATTTCCCATTAGTTATTGTGTTTGTTAAATTTTTAATACAGAAAACGGCTTTCGGCGGAAGCATTTCTGATTTATATTGATAGAAATATTCTATAGAGGGATTTATTATTCGGAGAAGTCTAGTTTTTATTTATTTATTTAACACTTAGCCAATATACAAATACAAGCACACAAAAATAGATAAAAATTCGATTAACATATTTAATCACCGATCAAAATATACAGTTTACAAACTGTCAAACGTCAATAATAATGGAAAAATACGTGAGTATAAAAATAAGAAATTTAAAATCAATATAAAGCTCAACATATGACAAAGAAATATTTCTAAATAAAGTTTTTTTGAATACCTTGTTATTAAGGATCAAGTAAATAAAAAGTAATAACCTAATACCTTATTTAGGAATAATTATCTTATACAGGATGTTACATAGTATTAGGTAATGCAAAAATATATTTACTACATACATACACTACACTACTTTTAATAAATAAATCAATTACTTATTTAGCGACTCTGAATTATTTAGATTTTTTTAAATATTTACTTACCATGTACTAGCTCGGCAGTCTATTTAATAATGTTCCGTTGAACATTTCTGTTAAGGGCCCTGGCATTTTCCACGTGGTCTAAAATATTAAAACTAGCGCACCGAATGTTTGGCTGATGGTGACGAGAATA
Organism: Pissodes strobi; assembly: GCA_016904865.1. Lineage (NCBI taxonomy): Eukaryota > Metazoa > Arthropoda > Insecta > Coleoptera > Curculionidae > Pissodes > Pissodes strobi. Next base: position 213,571 of record MU183022.1, on the reverse strand, counting down.
AGCTAAAATCGCACCACACATTCCTACAGTTTGTCGGACTCGATCGACAAGTAAAATAGGTCGTCTATCAGCACCATTAAAACTTATAAATAATTGGCATACGATGAGGCGATTTGGCACTCGAATTCGTAAAAGTTCCAAATCATTCAATCTAGAATTATATTCAAAAACGTGAACGTCTTAATTGGAAGATATCAAAGTTTAGATTCCTTAAGTCAATAAGGTATAAAAATGGAAAATGTCGCATCCGGTTTTCGTCACGCGATTTCCCGGCCTCATGTCTTTTTAGTAATCTTTCAGCTTCGACTTGGATTATATTTGCTTGTTGAGATCTTAAAAACATCTCTCGAGCCAAATCATCTTGGGATATATATATATATATATATATGTGTGTGTGTGCATTTAATTGATTCCAAAATATTTTAAAAATCATTTTAATAGATCCATTTTGAGACTCAGCAATCCAGCGATATTTCGTTATTAGCTTCGACGAACTGGCCTCTGCTGCAATTGTTAGTTGATTTCTATGGCCAAGATCGGCTGACATTTCTACTTGAATATGAATATCTCTAAGACATTCTTGAGATTTCTATAGCCCCGGCCCAAGACAAACATATCTCGTTTCTCGAAATAAAGTCTTAGAATTCGTTTATCATTATTATATGCGTGTAGCAGCATATTGGCATATTTATTTGCTGAGTTCAGAGAGTAAGGCTAATAAGGCTACATAAAAAAAAAATTCACAAGACCCTTTGCCTTTTTAGATTATTGTATAAGTACCAACAGGGTATCCCTAAATGTATAGGCCAACAGGTAAAAATAAAGAGCTGCTATATACAGATAAATTTTTAAATGGAAATACCTCTAATATTTTTTAAATTAAAAAAAAATATTTCGAGCAAAAGTTGTTTGATTTCATCTGCTATTACGCATGCTTTTGTTTTAATCTATACATGGTATTTCAAAAAAGTAAGATACATGCCAACTTGAAATTTGGATATACCTCACTAGCTAATTAAAACTTATAATCAACCACACGAATGTAAATAAAACAAATAATTTTTAGCCTAAACTAATGCTCTGCATGTTCCCTATTAACCTTATCACGTTTTTCGTAAAAACTTTTTTAGCGTTCCAGTGCATTTGTAATTCGTTGCCATTTTCATCAAAATGTCTCTTTTTTGACAATTTTTCTCTAAATGTCTTCAGTATTGTTATGTCTTTCTCTATACACTGTATTTGTCAAATAGCCCCAAAGAAAAGTATCCATTGACGTTAGATCTGGGGAGTTTGCGGGCTAGTTGATTGTTCCATACTTACCCATCCAGACTTGACAATTATTATGAAGAAAGTCTCTTACTGCCAGAATATTATAAGGAGGTACTTCGTCTTGTTGCCAAATTATATTTTGCCGAGCTTGGGTTAGTAGTAGTTCATCGATAAAATGTTCAATCTCATTTTCCAGAACTATCCTAATTTTGAAATCGTGGTATCGTATTGAATTAAAGTTCTCTGAACTGGTTCATGATTAACTCTCTTATTTCGTGGTCCATACTTAATTTCTCTTAAAATCTCTGATAAATTTTCTTGAAAATAGAGCAATATAATAAGATCCATTTTGTATTTTTCTGATTTACTAGAGATTATGTTTTTTTTGCATTAACTTCCTCGTAATCATTATTATAGTTGGTATAGATAGTACGCTCTGACCATTCTGAACATTTTCCCTATACTCTTTTTGGGGTTCTTGTAGCGTTGTTATCATTTTTGAAATAAAGCTAGATCATTTTCAACATTTCAATACTCAAATAGCTCATTTTGTAAAAGAGTAACAGAAAATAAAGATGAATCAGTAAATCAAACATCAAGACCATACGATTTGAAAAACAAAACACAGATTACAATACAGATGCGTAAGCAAGCGGCCACGCCGATTTCAAGTCCGTTCGAAACCACGCCTCCTGAGAAGGAGCCGGCTTCTTGTCGCATAGTAGGGAGGCCTGCCCCTGGTTGTGCGTGTGGTATAGCACGGCCGATCGACTATAGTACGTGTGCCTATATTTTAAAGCGTGCCTGCCATAAATGTGTTTACCTGCATTTTTCCACCAGAAGAGGTGAACAAAGGCACTTTTCGGTTTTCCAAAGGATCGTGGAAGGTAAGTTAACTCATAAAAAATTCAAAATGTATTACTTTCTTAAAGTCATATTATATTCATTTATTCTTCGTAACTTGGCTTATATCTAATGATCACATTTAATGGGTAATTCCATTAAAGTCGAGAATAATTAATTTTTCGATGTTTAGGTCTAACATCTGGGCTAAAGCAAAGAAATATTGCATATTATAAAATATACCAAATTTTTTTGAGAGAAAAAGTGGTTGTCTGCATCAGGAATGAAACGGCTTTATAATTACGTTGTTCCATCATTTTTCGTGGTCCAAAACGGTTGTCGGATAATGTTATTTAGGAACCACCTAAAAAGTATTCTTAGGTACATAGAAATGAATAACTTAATGTTATTGAAATTATTACACAGTATGTCACAAATCTGTCAAATCTAAGCGTATTGCATTTCACGCAAAATAAAGAGAAAAAAAAAGTTAGAAAAACGCGGTTTCGGCGAAATAAGGCGAAGGAGTTCAGCTACAAGGTCGGGTATGGCAAAAATGGGACGAAAAAAATGCTTTATAATGAAACAAAAATTTTTGAAAAAATGGGTAAAAGTTGCAAAAATGGAAAAAAATGTTCAGGAAATTAATAAAAGTATTATAAAACCAAATAAGAAAAATAAAAATTAAAAAAAAAGAAAAAATTGTTCGGAGAGTTATTAAAAGTATTATAAAACGAAATAAAGAAAAACAATTAATAAAAAAAGTTAGAGAAACGCGGTTTTCAGCGAAGAAAAAGTTGATTTTTTTTTAAACTTTCCAAACCGGGGGTAAAAGTTGATAAAAAAGCTTAAATAATATAAAAACTCAATTCCTATTATCTCTTTCAGAAGTTTTACTTCAGTAGTGTGCTTGTAAAGGTGAGACACATAATTGTTTTCTATTAAATAAAACTTTTTTAAATATTGTTGACTTTTATTTATTGTTATTTTTGTAAGATAAGATGAAGAAACATGTTGCCATTTCTTTTCCAGCGACATGGGCCGTTAAAATTGATTCGGACGATTTAACCTCAACAAGGAAAAGTAACAATAGTCCCTTAGCATAGCAAAAGCAAATTGAAAGTATCAAATTAAGTCGCTGAAACAAAGTATTGCATTTAATTTCAGATTTAAGAAAAATTATTGATTTTGCCGATAAAACGTACTTTGGAATTAACTACTCAAATTGTTATCTACAAACCCTGATTAGATGATAATAATGACATTTTCAAATTCTTAAGTATTAAAATAAAAACTATGTCAGAGCTAGATAATAATTGTACTATATATTTAGATGAAACATCATTAAAATGAAATTTATATTTTCATTCAACCCGAGATTTAATTATCGGATTTGAGAACATAGGTAATAAAACAAAATATTATTATTGCACAACATATGACCGTTATCATGGCTAGGGGTCTGTATACAAATTGGAAACAACCAATAGCGTACTTTTTTGTTAATACGTAACTTAAGGCCTGTGATATACGTTGCACTGTAAATATAATTGTTAAAAAATTATCTGACGTGGGATTACATATTCAGAGTCTTGTTACAGATATGGGATCTAATTTTATGCAATTATCCAGTCTTCCACAAGTTACTCAAGATAATCCAGAAATTAATTTAAGTGATTTTAAATTAACCTTATTTTTACTCTCCTTATTTGGAAAAAGCGACAAAAAATAATCTTATGGACAAATCGTTTTTCATTAGTGACAAAAGAACATCCTGGAAATTCATCGAAACATTTAATACTGAGGACAAAAAGCAGTCATATAAATGCGCACTTAAGCTCACCGAGTCTCAATATTAAATATTTTTAAAATCTATTGGTGCGCCTATTCTTTTTTGTAAGACAACTCGAATTTGTAAATGCATTGGTGCAGGCAGCGTAAGTTCGCGTAATCCACTTTGAATCGCTGATTTGCCGCTCTTTCGCATCTGTTTTGTATAATCTGTGCCTTTATCTCCAGGTAGCAGCAGGGATCGAAAAGCAACTGTATCGAAAAAATCATGGTATTGAAGTTTTGATGTATGATATATTATACAAAAAATATTCAGAATTTAATAGAATATTCAAAATTATTAAAAAATGTGGTATATTACATTTAAAAAAAAAACAGAGTTAGCATGCACCTTGCTTTTTGAAACACCATGTATACTCTAAAATAAAAACATCCGTAAAAGCACATGAAATCAAACAACTTTTGTTCGGAATATTTTCTTCTAATTTAAAAAAATGATAGAGATATTTCCATTTCATACGATCAACTTCTACAGGGTGTTGCATTATAAATATTATTACCCCTAAACTTCTTAATGTAAAATTTTACAATGAAATTGTTTTAAACAAAAGTTGTAGGGCTTAACTTGAATACTTGGACTACAATGTCTGTACCTTTACAGGGTGTGTTTAAAAAGCGTAGCATATTAAAGCCGCCATCGTTTTTTAACTTTTATACCCTGTATATTATACCATAGCAAGAAAACCTATTTGATCCCGATTTCAAAAATATATAATATGTGGGGGGGGAGGTGTGGGGGGGTGCACTTTAATAAGGTCAGAAAAAAGCGAACATTCTAAATAAACCTTCTAAAATACAAAACTATAATTTTATTGGTAATATTCACGTAGTTGCTAGAGGTAGTAGTAGTAGTTGTAGCAGTAATATATATTTCATATTTGTAATATGAAAGAGAATAATTGAAACTATGTCAATTAGCTCGTAGAAGGCTAACAATACCCTAATGAATAATATAAGCAGATAAATAAACAATCAATTTGACAGCGAGTTGTTGTTTACATATCCATATAATCATTATCCAGTGTACTGATATTGATAACTTTGTTACGATGAAACCAGTGGCGTCGCCAGCATCTTTTTTCCGGGTGGGCACTGTACGGCTCGCACTTATTTCAGGTGGACACCTATCTGTTGTTGTACTGCCCGCCGACGCCGCAGGGTCTGGCGGACGCCAATCCGCCGAATGCCACTCCACGCCCAATGTTCGCCCAGTCGTTAAAATCGTTAAAAAAGAAAAAGGTTGTGGAGTCGAAAACGAATAAAAAGCATAAACATGATGGTGAATGTTTTCTATAAAATCAAACCACTTTTCCCATAAAAAATGTCTTATATAAAAGTTGTAATAGGGCTTTTAAAAATCTACATATCGGTAATGAACTGAAATATACAGGTTCACCCAGAAAGTTGTGGAGAATGATAGTTATATTTTTTAAATGAAGTATATATTATTCATTTTTATTTTCAAGTAAATGTTGAAATTTTTTTTGATCATACTTTATGCCTAAATTCATTAGTTTCCTAGATATAAAATTTTGATCAATTACAGAACACAAAATAAATTTCAAGAAACAATTGAGTTTTTAAAGTTAACTTTAAAAAAAAAGCGGTATAACAATTCAGGGAAAAAACGGCTCTATTTTTCAATAAATGTTGAAAATGGCCCCCATTTACTAACTGACAATGATATAAATTATCGCAAAAATGTCTTTGGGTATTTAAAACCATTTCCATTGTTATTGTCTCAATTTCATTTACAATTCTAATTTTTAATTCTTCTAAATTATTGGATGTGTTTCGGAAAACTCTGGCAACATTTCCTAAACCCATTGAGCAAACTTACCAATAGATGCGAACGGCAGACAGTAATACAGTGGAGAGCTAGGTTCGTGGATTCTTCGGTACACTTTAATAAAGACATTAGGCGCCACCTAGTTAACTGAGACTCAACTAGGAAAAATTTATAATGTTACTAAATCCTGAAAAGTAATTTTAATATTTCCCCAAAATAAATACTTTATTCTTTCCTTACTATCAACGAGATCTAGATATAAAAAACAATTATACAGTACAATTTACATCACATGTATAAACAATAAAGCAATACATGATTCAGTCTTATTTTCTGAATCAAACAGAGAAGTGCTCTTAGGCACTCAAATTTACCATAGGGCTAGTTCTAAAGTCAATTTGTAAATAAAACAAAAAGCTTTAGTATTATATGAATATTTTAATAAGTTATTTTACCTGAAAATAACTAGAAGCTCATAAATATACAAAATATAAACAATAAGTGAGTATACGTAGTCAGTGCTACAATATGAACAATATTAGTCAAGGCAAAATATCGACCTTGAAGAATGTGACATGAATAATACTCTTAAAACCTAAAGCATGCATAAACAATTGGAGTACTAAACTAATGTATGGTTATAAACATAACCTTGAAACTATATCCAGTTAAATGTCTGTTAGAGTTCCTGCGGAACAGCTGCTTATCAACTATGTTAGCTGATTTAGCTTTGATATAAAATACAATATACAAGCGATAATAACAGAATTAGTATTACCTTAGAGTCCACTTATAAGCTAATATGTACACTATTGACGAGAAACGTTCAATGTTCAGGTTATCTTCTAACACTGGGGGGAAGTCACTTTGACAAAACACTTGCTAGGCCTATATCTAGCTTCTATGTACAATGTAGTTCTATTTCTTGCAAATAGGAATGACTGAAGTGTAGTGGTTTGACTGGTATGCAGTTAGTGCATATCGGCATGGCTATTATGAAGCCTTTGTGGCATGCGTTTTCTACACGCAGAAATTATTGTAAAACACGCCTCGCAATTCGCGTAGGTATGCTAAACTAAGTGAATTGGAATAGCACTTATGGGAGACTTTATATTTTAATAAAGCCGAGAGAGTATTGAGAGATTGGATTTGTAAACGTTTGAGTTTACTTATTTGGCCTTTTGCCTTGGGTACGATTAGTACAGTGTTAGAGAATTAGAGAAACCTCCATGGCTGTGTGCGCCATGAGGAGCGATTTGGGTATCGCGACTTGCTTAAACGAGGGCCAGTTAAGAAGTGAGTTCTCGAACGGGAGAAGCGTCGTCAGTCGACTTTTGGCGCGTTAATTTACCCCCACTACTTCATATTACGTCAGTAAAGGGCAAATAACATAAATATAGAGAAATTGCGTAAAAGCTTAGCAACACCGGTTGTCTAAATTAATATTATGAATTTTAATACAAATCCGGTTGAAATCTGCTGATTAGTTTTCATGAAATTTGAATATTAAAGATGTGAATTTTAGGGAATTTTAGTTTAGGTGAACTGGCTATCCTGTAGGATGCGCTGTGATTGGTCGCCTCGGTCGCCGGGGTTTAGCGGGAAACGCTATGATTGGTCAGATGAGTTTAGGATGCGCGGCCGGCTCCAAATGAGTAAAGGTGGTTACAACAGATGGCGCTAGTAATATCGCCAAGGTTTTAAATTGTTTGGTATGCGAGGACAGTGGCGTGGAATGTTAAACTGTACGAAAATTAAATCGATAGATTTGAAAACGTGTTCAAAAATGGTTTTTGAACAATACAAAAGAAGCGCTTACATAATATTGACTATTATTGACATTTGTGTCAAATCGCAACTGTCAGACAAATAACCTGTGGTACCCATTAATAGGTTACTAAAATGATAAGTTGGTATATAGCGCACAGGGTTTAAATTCATGAATTTTATTCTGTCGCAAGGATATAAAATAAGGCATGTGAAACTAGACACTTAATAGGTAGAAAATCTGAACTCTGCGAATACAATCTTATAAAAAAAGTAAATTATATTACTTAATTTTACATTATTCTCCAAATTAATACCAGTATTAGTATATATACGGTCCATGCATCTCCAAGGCACTTCAAATCATAACCTGACTTTTCCAAACATTAGTACACAACATCCAGCCGATGCTAAGCAACAAGGGCGTAACACGCAAGTGGTAATTCTAACCCAAAACACGCAAAAATAGATATCGCAATTAAGGTAAAGCGATATGTGTGTGCTAAAGGGGTACCCATGGAGAGGACCCTAAAACAATAATTGTTTGTTATAGCAAGAAATCTAACATTGAAAACATTACTCATAATCCAACTATTTTGTCGTCTGACCTTTAGAACAATCTATAGCGTTCTATGGCCCCTTTTCTTCCTGGTATTGGCCAGTGGCACAAAACAAATAGTGTCTATTATAGAGGGATTTCTTCAAAAGCAATAACAGCCAATTCCAAGCATCTGCCATATGAGAGCAACAGCAACATACATTCTTCTATAAAGATTGGAAAATAAAATAATTCCACTTAAGACAGCATAGATATTTTGTGACTTATCACGTGGAGGTAGGATTCTAATAACTCAACAAAAACTTTTATTGGTAGCCTCCATGGCACTGGTTAGGCTCGAAATACATTAACGTAACAAAAATACCATAAAATAATAACCCTATTATTTCAGCCAGTCCATGAGGCACCTCGAAAAGGCTTCACAAAAGATGCCGGGCTATCGACTCCTCGCCGATCTAGGGCGTAAAAAGGAAGACTCTGATCTCTCAAAGTAAAAGTCAAAGTCAAAAATTGCTTTATTATCATAAACACAAAGTGTTGTTGACAAAGCCATGATAGAAGAAATATGTAAAAAAGGAAAAAAAATACAAATAATTACTAACTATAGTTGGTGAAAATAGGAATCATACAATGAATAGAAAATAATTAAAATTAAAAAGGATTGAAAAAATTTAAAAGTATAGAGAAAGCACCTATAAACTAATTCTATAGGATTACCAATTTAGTTTAAAAGTAAAATATAAATAAACAGGTATAATAAGAACATCGCTTTACAAGAACTCCTTTGTCTGGCGCACTGCATCACTGGGGAACTCACTCCCAGGACATCTGTTTCCCACTAATTACAAATACAATATAAATATTCAAGAGCCGTGTCAATCAACATCTTCGCACACACACCGCTCGTCGAGCGCCATAGGGTCTCCCTTTAGTGTGTGTGCCACTGCCATAAAAAAAAAACAATAGTACAAACAAAAATACAATGTATAAGTAAAATAAAGTTGAGAGAAAATGACACCCTCTTGACAAAGCACAGAATAGAATAAAATAAAATAGGCAAGCCACTTACTTATGAGCACCAAACTACCACCATCATAGACAAAATTGTTATGACGTATGCTTAACTATAAGAGCAAAAGAGACAAAAAGCCAGATTAGAAATGATCCAAGAAGTATTCCTTTATACCATAATATGCCTTCAAGAGCAACAATTCCTGAACTTGCTTCCTAAATTGCTTATATTCTACAATCTTTCGAAAGCTCTGTGGCAGGTGATTAAATATCTTCTTGCTTTTGTACACCATGGAATTCTGTGTTAAGGAAGAATTAGGAATGGGTAAGTTTATATTAAAGCATGATCGGGTATTATTTAAATTCACGGAATGAATTACGGATGAATACTTTTTCATGAGACAAACAGACTCCAGAACAAAAATTGAAGGAAGAGTCAAAATTTGCTCTTTGATAAAATAAGGTTTACATGACTCTCTATTTTTAAGTCCACATAAGTATCTCAAGGCGCGCTTTTGCCAAACGAACAGTAATTGAAATAGAAAGCTGGATGAATTCCCCCAAAAACAAACTCCATATCTCAGGTGGGAATCGATTAAAGCGAAATAGACATCTTTAGCCACTTTCGCATTCAATTAATTTTTAATTACTTTTATTGCAAAACAGCCCGATGACAATTTACAGCTAATTGTCTCAATATGCTTGTCAAACCTTAGCCTATCGTCAATGACCAAGCCCAAAAACCTATTAAAATTTGTCATGATTATGTTCTGTGAGCCTAAGCTTACTTCATTCAGCACACATTTAAAATTCAAAATCTTCGTCTTAGATACATTACATGACAAACAGTTGGTGTCGCACCATCGCTTAACACTGGCCAAATCCTGGTTAATTAATCTGGTTAGTTCATGAGTATCGCTACCATGCCAGAGAAGAGTCGTGTCATCAGCAAAGGATGTGCATCGGCCATGTTTCACTGTGAAAGGTAAATCATTTTATCGAAGGCTTCTGCCAAGTCACAAAACACCGCCGCGGCAGCCTCCCCTTCATTCAGCCCCAGATACAGCTCCTCCAGCAAGTGAAAAATAGCATCGTTGGTATTTTTGGAGCATTGAAAGCCAAATTGATAGCTATTTATAACCTTTCTAGATTCCAAGTAATGGACCATCCTTCTCTTAAGCAGCTTCTCCATGATTTTAGATAGTGATGGTAGTAAAGATATTGGCCTATAATTAGAGGCAACATCTTCTCCCTGCTTAAAAATCGGAATAACAATTGCTTTCTTAAGTAGATCTAGAAATTCGCCGCTCAAAAAGGATCCGTTTATAGCATCAGCTAATACTGAGATGGCTGACTGGGGAAGGCTAGGTAGAAGCCTTACAGAAATCCCGTCCCATCCAGAGGAATTTTTATTTTTTAATTGTAGTAAAGTATCAGTTATTACTAGAGCCGTTACCGGTATAAAGTAAAAGGAATCTGCAGGGGTCCCTTGCAAGAGGGACAATGGATCAGCAACGCCTGCCGCAATGTATCTAGTAACTTGAGCGGCAACTGAACAGTAAAAAGAGTTAATAGTGTTAGCATGCAGTTGTGACTTACAATTCGTAGATTTATCAATACCACATAACGAGTTAACAATCTTCCAAGTTTCCTTTTGTTTGTTTCCAGCAGACTTCAGTCTGTCAGTAAAGTATTTATCTTTTGCCAATTTTATGACTCTGCGAAAAATCAGTCTATATTTATAGAAGTGGTTCATAAAAGTATTATTTCTAAGCAAAAATTTACGGAGTATATGCAAACTTCTCATATTTTTAGAAGAATCTTTCAAGCAGGTTTTTGAAAATTCCGCAAAGTTTCTTTTGCAAAAATTGCGTCCACGTATTCTTGTTGGTTTCAGTGGTCTTTTAGGATGGTCGGTGGTCTCTCGAAACGAATTTCAACACCTTGACTCCGACACATTGTTGCCAACTTAACGTATGTGAAATAGCGTGTCCAAGCGCATGAAGAACCATCTGACGTCACAGCTCGGTCAATCGAACTTCTGCTCTAAACCATATTCGCCAAGCAGCAAGTAAATATGCCTTAAAAATCTGCAGGGAACCGTTACCTGAGAACGTTAATTCGATTGAACCTGTCTAACTGTCAAAAGCATGTGATGTGCCTGACAACAAATGAAAACACGAAATCTCGAAAGACGAAGAAAAGTAAATTGTTTGACGTTGGTATTGCAACGAGTTGCCTTGAAATAATAAACTAAACTGAATGTTACATTTGCTTTGAACAAATTGTTAAGTGTTTATTAACTTTTAGATCAAAGAAAAGCTTGTGAGCATTTTCCTGAGTGACTAAAAGAGAGCTCAAATATAAAAATCTATGAAGACAATAGCTAGCAAATTGAACTGCATATCGGGAGTTAAATTGTTTATAGTTGGAACTACTTCTTGCCGAAGAAGCTGGAGATATCGTTCACCGGTCAAATTTCCATCGATAAAAAAGGGTCTAATTACATATCCCGCAAACAATCCAACCCTGACATTAACTTTTTCTGGGAAATGTGTATGCATTCTTCATACCAGTTTGGGTTATTTTGCGCCCAGTGACGGTAATTTTGTATATTGATCATTCCGTGTAGTGTAAAGGTCGCTTCATCCCAAAAAACAATATTGTTTGAAAAATGCGGGGTCTCCTCAATCTTTCTAGTTAATATTTTGCAAAATTTTAGTCTTCTACCACAAAGTTTTTGTACAATATTAACTTTGAATGAATACATTTCCCCAGTATGAAAAATTAGAACCTAAAAGCGCCCATGTGGACAGCCCAGGAGCTGGTTTAGGTGAGAGACAAAAGTTTGGAGAACTGATGGTTCGCTAGCGTATTTATATCATAAAATGTGCTGATCGTTGCACGTTTGAGGTTCATAATCGCATCGCCCCCGTTGACTCCTCGCGTTGTTTATAATTTGTCTTGAATGTTTATACAATATATTGCAATTTCAGGGAGAGAGAGAGATAGAGTTGAAGAATGTTAGGTACTGAAGTGATGTGAAACTCCACGTTTATTGTGAAGGCAAAACTCAGTTTCCTCAAAAACTCAACATTTGGACAGGTATTCTGGGAAACCACGTAATAGGTCCACTTTTGATGGAAGGAAATTTGACTGGACTGGACCGTTAAAAATGCCGTAGAACATTTACTTGTAGAGTGTGTCAGGGAAATAACATTCCAACAAGCATGTTAGTAGAATAATTGTTAGGGACTATCTGGATGAACACTATCCTGGGCGCTGGATTGGTCATCGTGGCCCACTCGAATGGCCCGCTCGTCTGCCAGATTTGACCACAGTGGACTTTTTTTTGTGGGGATATGTTAAATTCGAGGTGCATATTACAAAGTCGAACTCACTAAATGATTTACACCAGAGGATAATTATTCATGTATGTGCCTCAATTACACCTGAAATATTTCATAACGTTCCTGAAGAATTTCATGTGCCAAGAAGTGAATGGCGAACATTTTGAGTACTCTGTTATGTTTTGTTTCAATTATTTTTTATTGCTGCGGTTCGTAAGATGTGTTAGATAAAATTTGTTTTATTATTGTTGCGTTTCTTAAAATGTGTTAATTAAAATTTAAAGATCAATAGAAAAAAAACATTTAAATTTAGTTTGACAGGCACAAAATTTAATAAACTGTAGAATAACAAAAAATACATTTATTGGTGCCAATCAAGCAAAAATTAAAACTAATTTTTTTGACTATTTCCGAAATTTTGACATTGCGCCATTTTGTTTCGCAAAGCGACGGTGACTTCAAACCTTGAAGATGAAATACAGATGAAAAGGCCTATTTAAATAAGGTACTACTCGACTCCGATTTCTATTTTTTTTTCAAAATGGCGCCCAACTGTCTGATTTTTATCTGTCATTTTTTGCTTAAAATTTCGTTAAGTCCTCAAATTTTAATGAAAATATATCAAATGATGCAAGAGTTAAGGGAGATCCTGACCGTAGACACGCACTCTATAATAAAAGTATCACCTAATATTACCTAAAATAATATGAAAATACCATAAGACATAATACCATTAATAATAAATCTGTTTTGTGTAAGGCAAATTTATATTAAAAATAACTCAAATTTGATAGGTTCCCAAGTCTCAAATAAAGGAATACCACACGGTTCACTCTCGAGCCCTTTTTTGTTTAATGTTTATGTAAGTGATTTTAATCAAGAAATGGAAAGGGATGTAAACTTATTACACTATGCAAATGTCATTGTTGTGCCTATTAGCGGTAAAGATTTGCATTAATGGCATAAAATAAGTCTCTGACCCAAACTGGTTTCTTGAACATAGCTTAAGCTTATCGCTTGGAAAATCAACGTCTGTCGTATTTGGAAGAGGATCGGTTAAAAGATATCCTAAACTCTGTATTGGCAACCAGACCTTAAGTTAGAATCTTGAAATTAGGTAGTTTAGTATGACACTGGGCTGAAGATTGACGTTGCAAAGTCATATTAATGCTATTACCGAGAAAGCCCTTAAGGCTATAAATTGTATTAAAACTGTCTCCCAATTTTGGTGGAGAGTGCAACCTAACATATTGCAGTTGATGCATACAGAAATATAAAGAGAGCTCATTTGGATTTTGCAACTATGTTGACGAATTGTAGTCCCAAAAGTTTGGTCTCAAAGCTAGATAAAGTACATTATCAGGCAATGAGTTTGATAGTTGGAGTAATGAGAAATAGTCGTATCGATTCTCTTTTAGCGGAGTGTGCCGAAATGCCTTTAAAATAATGTAGAATGACTTCAGCTACCTCAGTATAGTTAATTATCGTATACCTTTGCCAAAAATACCTACAAGTAATGAATTTAACTCTAAAAGTGAACCCTTTTAACAAACAAGCAAAAATCACAAAATTATATTTTATTATAATGTTTTTCACCCGTTCCTTACCTACTGATACGCCACTGGCGAGTTTGGGGACAAAATACTACAAACGGAAAACGCTGAACAGTGTTGCCATTTAGGGCCGGAATATACTTTTTTCTCTCCCAACCATTAGTCATTTTCAATAACATTGCAAACAATAATAAATAGCATTTCCAGGAGCTTTATGAATGAAACATTGGGTCACATGTTTTTCTAGGTCTGTGGACCAATTATATTTTTATAATTTCTTATTTCACACGGCCTCTCGGATGCCACTGTTAAACAAGGAATGAGTCAATCGGTGCCAAAAAATTGCTAATGACATAAACCGAGTTCCAAAGTAAGAAAGTTTCTCAAATTCTGGGGAAATCGCTTCTTTTTAAGTATTCAACGCATCTCAAAATTTGGTGATGGAATTGAGTTGAGCCCATGAGAACTCGAACACAAATATTTAATCAGATTTGATGGTGAGCCAAAATCCCATAATATCCGAATTATGATAGTTACTGCCGCTTTATTCTAAATACGTGATAATGAACCCTTAAATGCATGACTTTTTTAATCCCGAAGACCATGAATACTGTACTTTGCATTGGTCTTAATCCCGGAAAAATAGGGAAAACAATCAAAATCGTGTTTTTTTGCTTTATTTTCACAAAAAAACTGTTTGTTGCCAAACGGCAACATCATGCATTACAGAGTAAGAGCCTTACATGTGAAAGTTTTTAAAACAGTTGTTTTTCTTATTCAAACAAAGATCTGCACCACATTTTTCGGAAATGTGTAAACGTCTGTGACATCATAACCATGCGCAGTGATTTTACGAGGGCTGCTCAAATATTTGTGCATGTCGTTATAGGATATGTTTACACATCAGTGTCTCGAGCACTAGCAGACTTACTCATTTTTTATCTTTTAATTCGTTTTCCAGGCTGGTACTTGGACAACCACGTTTGCTAGGGGACGCTCTCACATTGCACAAATTATAAGCAACTTCTGCTCTTAATTGAGCTTGGTTTTTCACACTGCAACCAGGCTGTTTTTTCGAAAGCACTCTTTTGTAGAGTAGCCAGAATTTTACCAAACTCAAATCCAGAAGATGATATAAAATACGCATGTACCATTTGCGACTTTTCAAATTTATCTTATACCTTCCCATGAAGCTGTCCAGCAAATCAACGCCCCCCCATATGTCGGTTATACTCGGAAATATTGAATGGGCACTCAACTTCGACAGGTTTTTTCTCTTTGCGAACGAATCGTTTCACTTTAGTTTCGAGGTAGGTTTTTTTGCTGCAAATGATGACGCTAAAGGGATATATATTTATTACCTTTCCACATTACAGCAGATATGTCAACACCGTCCATTGAAGCAACGAACTCGTGGCTTGTCCAACGATCCGCTTCCATTGGTAATTTGCAATTTGGTATTCTGTTTCGTCGTATTGTGCCCCGAGAAAGAATTCCCTCTTTGGCCAAATATACCATTAGCTGTAAGGATATATAGTAATTGTCGTGATACAGTCTGTAATTCTTCTAGTGAGGAATAATTTTGGCTAAGCGTAGAACCAAACAGTCAGCAAGATAAAACTTTATTAAACCACTAACCCCTTAATTTAATCTTGCAATAATATTAAAAATATATAATATAATAATATAAGACATTGATAATTCCCAAAATGAGAATATCATTTTATAAAGAGTAATCTCTCTCATATTTTACAATTAAATTTGGTGGTGTGATCCAAAATGTGGCTACACAGGCATTTTGAACAATGTAACGAAGCCCAGTACAGTACGAATAGCAAAATTACTATAAATTGTGAAAATAATTAGTAGGTTATCCCTAAAAGATATTTATAATTTAACTAAAGTTTCAAAAACCTTGTTTTAGATAGAAGTTTGATTAAAGTGATCAAATCAGAGAGTAATCTAATGGAAAAAATTCTAATTTACGAATTGTAAGATTAGAGATAACATTTGAAGTTTAATTAGGGATATTAAAACCACTTTGCAACGAGAAGATAACATAACTTAATGGTATTTAGCCATATAGACTATTTTAAGAGAAAATATAAGTTTTTTCTTTAGGAATATTAAATTCATGAATACATTCTTTAAATACTGTTAAATAATTACCTCAATTCAAGGTGTTCTAATGAGGGTTTTATGGGAGTGTTTAACCTCTATTCCATGTGACTTTCCCAGTCTGGCAGATAAAAACCCCTCAATGAAGAAATTAGGTTCCTTGTAACTACTTCATCAAAAATACACACCGGCAATCAAAGATAAGATATACAAGAACCTATTTCTGTGTCCTTAACTCAAAATCCCATTAGGATGGTCTGAAAACTCCAGATGCCCAGCTATCGACCGGTTCGACCAAATGGCCGTAGAAAAGTGACAAGGCAAGTGTTCCTTCAAAAAAACTTCAAAAGCGTACTAAACTCCTCGCTAGTACTAAACCCGCACTATGTAGCGTGAAATTTTGCATATTTAAATACGTATGAAGGTAGCATTGTTGTTGAAATGAATAAACTAGCATATTTTGTCGAATTTGTTCACTGGCATCACATCGATAGGTGCAAATCGCAATTCTTCACTCCAAAATGACTTGATGTTGGGCATATCTAAAAGAGATGTATAAATGATGACGCCAAAGTAACTCTTCATTTCGCTCTCTGTAAAAATAGGTGGTCTTTCAGCCTTGGTTTGCAGTGAATATAAGTTGGTTTCTTCAGTAATATTTGCTATCAATTCTACTGAGGAAAAGAATGAGAAGAACTGAGAAGGAGTTTCTAATGACATTATTTCAGCAGACAACTCAGTATCACCGTAAAAGCGTAACTGATCGTCATTCAACTCCAAGGACTTTGATTTCCAGTCAATGTGTTTTTAAGAGAGTTCGCCTGCGCCCTCTTCTGTTTGGCAGGCAAAATGGTCGACAATGGCAAATCGTCATCATCATCGGACTGTTAGACGACTTCTTCCAGTTCTAGTGTTGCGTTACTTTCATGATGGTTGGAATCATCATCACTATAAACATTACAACAAAACTTAAGTAATGTAGATCCTTGTTCTTATTTATCAGATGTCATAATCAATGACACATTTTTGCTGGAAACTACAAATATATTTGAACCTAACGAAATCTTTATAGAAATTAGGAACAATAAATTCAGCGGGCACGATTGTGTGTCAGTGAATTTGCTTAAGAATTTGCCTAATAATGCATTGTATGTCTTGTCTGAGTGTATTAATGTTTCATTTTTAACAGGAGTGTTTCCAGACTGCCTGAAAAAATCTATAAATGGGGTGAATAAGAAAACCCATGTAATTATTGGCCAATATCACTTCTCTCGACGTTGTCAAAAATAGTTGAAAAGTTAGTTAAGAAAAGAATGTTAAAATATTTTTCAAAGCACAACATAATAAGTGACACTCAATTTGGATTCCAACCCTTTAAGGGCACCCATGATGCCATGTTTGATCTTTTGGAGCGGGTGTTTATCAGTCTGAATGAAAGCAAGCTTGTTGCCATTGGTTTTGTGACTTCTCTAAAGCCTTTGATTGTGTAAATCATATAATAATTCTTAAAAACCTAGAAATCTATGGCTTTGGAGGAGTCTCATACTCAAAATAATATTTTGACCTCGTACAATTTGCACAATTGTATAAAGTTTTGTATAGTTAGGTTTTTCTTTTTATTGTATATTTCTATCTGTGTTTTTATGTGTTTTGTATATTTTGTACTCTAGCTTTGTCTACAAATTGGAAAATTTTTTGACAATAAAGCATCTATATTGAAGGTTAAGTCTTATTTCACAAGAAGAGAACAATTGGTTACAATAGGTGATATTCAGTCATCAGGTTTAGCTGTGACCAATGGTGTTCCATAGGGGTCTGTGTTGGGCCCAATATTGTTTTTAATTTATTTAAATGATATTAATAACCTCCCCATTAGGGCTAAATTTCATTTGCTGATGATAACACTTTGTCCTGGAAGGGAAAAAATATTGAAGATTTAAAAACGATTATTTCTGAAGATCTAAAACTTGTGAAGAGCTGGTGTGATTCGAACTTGCTTTGCTTTAACTCTAAAAAAACCAACATATTGACATTTAAATTTCTTTTTGATGATTTGTTATTAGATACACAGGCAATTGAAAACAGGATAAGCTGTAAATTTCTTGGTATTCATGTGGATACTCAACTTAAATTTAATGAACACGTAGCAAATTTGAACAAACGATTGGCAAGTGGTTCCGATGCTGTAAGAATAGCGTCCAATAAACTAAATACTGCTAAGTTGGTTAATTTTTCGTTGGTTGAATCTCATATTAGATATGGTATTGCATTTTGGGGTAATTGTTCTAATGAATTGTTTAATTCTGTTTTTATTATTCAGAAGAGAGCAGTTCGTTATATGTGTAAGGTTGGATATTGGGATCATTGCAGGCCACTATTCGTAAAACATAAAATACTCATAGTGTACAGTATCTTAGAACTGCATGCCTTACGCCCCAAAAACATTACGATGAGTTAGAATATCCAAGAACTTACCTAACTAGGCAACAACTTAAAATTCAGCTCCCTATACCCAAGACTGCATTGACATAGAATTCGATTATTTACAGAAGTAAACAAATTCATTTGCCTGTCAACTTAAGACAATTGGGTAATTTTAAAAAATTTAGACTAGACCTTAAAACATTTTTATATGGAAAAGCTTAGATACTATAATATTAATGAATTTTTGAATGATGATTTTTAAATTTAATTTTAATTGTGTTTGTTTCATTGTTAGTTTATTTTGTTTTAGTTAGTTGGCAACCTTACATTTTATAACCCTATGTTTTATGTAATAATCGTGCCTATATTACCTATGTTACTTAGGATCATGCTTTGTCAATGAAACTTCTTTTCCGACAATAAAATATATTTTGATTGATTGATTGATATCACTCTATGGTATAAAAGTACGGTACTCCAAACTGTCTGCATCGCGTACATTATATCCATCATCACTCAGACCAAAAAAATTCTCCCATTAGGACGCAAGGTCCTGTTTCGGTTAGTGATTTATTTTTGCTCTAATTAGAATGAAAAAAAAAAGAAATACCTGTAGAATACCACTCATGATGTTGTCAATCGGCAACATTCCAAAAAGAAAATTAAATGGCGAGAATGCATAGTGTTGCCGATCGGTAACAAAACAAAAATAACGTTATTTTACAAAAAAATAATCATATATTTACGATAAACAATATGATATATTCATAGTACATACCTTTCAGAACTCGAAACACAATTTTCACATAACCCAGTAAGACTTTCCTTAAATATACCACTTTACAACATCAGCCAGGGCCAATGGGTACAACAAATGTGTCTAACTACTATAAGATAGCTTAATCCACGTTTTACCTTCATTGATTTTAAAGAACTTCTACTTTGCACGCGAAGCGGATGATAAGTAATTGAGATTGTCATATTTATTATGTCGTTATCGTAACCCTGGCCTTCATAATTTTTAATATTCAAAGAACATCAGTTGCTATTATATTATCACTTCAAAAATCCTTTATTCTTTGCAATTTTTAATTCTATAAATTATATTTCAGCATTTTCTTGTCTATAGAAATAGTAAAAAATATTCACACTCTCTTAGTACCTACCTGTGCGTTAAGAATTTATCATACGCTATGTGCCATGTGTAATCAATAATTTTCAGCCGTTGTAGAATAATTTTCTTACATGCCGGTAGGGCATGCAACGCGGTTCGAGCGTTAATAGTCAAATTTACATCGCAGTCATTAGTGTCGATATTAAGGTTTAAGTTTTTAGGCATGAAAAAATATCTAACTGTGTTATTCTTGATGCGCATTGGTATTTTCCAAGAACATGTTTTAAATCGTCGACGATACATTTTCTCTATTTAGGAAGTAATAAATGTTTGCTGTTTTTAACACTGAAAATATTTATATCATCGCACGGCAACGAAATGTTCATGTTACATATGTCCCATATGTCACACGTAAAAGTCGAACGACACCGAATATAATCGTAAGATTAAACGAACTTACCTGAGTGAAGTTTAATCTTGATTATATGAGGCATTGTCGAAAAACATGGGTATAGTGTAGTGGTCGGTATACAATTATTTCTTAATTCATTTATGACCACAAAGGTGGGGGTGGTAATTAACTTTATAATTAACCACTTTAATTAGTGGACTGTATTAAAATAGGGTGGTGGGGATTGTATACATAGGTTGTAAATTGAAACATGTATTCTAGGTATTACGTACTTTAATAATGCAAGAATTAATTTGCATCAAATATGATAAATATATAGAATGATTTCTAACTACTTTCCAGCATTCATCCTTTTACACATAAAACTGTCCATTCGGTTTACTATGATTAAATGTCTAACTAAACTTCTTGATGATTTAGATCTAAAATGAACTAGATAGTTCCTTTCTTTACTGAATTTAATTAACGTTCTTTTTCAACTAACTGCCTTCGTTTACACAAAATACCTTGTGCTTTGCGTCTTCTTCGATCCTCGAGAACTTTGCCAGGCATATAGCTAAGACTTCGAACAGTTGATTCGAATCTCGAGTACCGGAATGGCTTTATCTACTACCAATTTCCATCCGCCATTTTACCTTTTTCTATCTTCAACATGAGAGACGCTAAGAGCTGTATTGTCTGAAGAGAATGCGTTAAAACGCCCAAAGGAGTTCTTTATCCAAGCTTAGACAAAGAGAACAGAGAGTCTAAATATCTGTGCAAACAAATGAGAAAAACCACTAAATATCTTGACGTCAGCCAGAGCTACGGCTGGATAGTTGTACTTGGCGCCAAATTCAGGCAGAGCGATGACTGGATCGATGCATCACGGGTGAGTGTTTGTAAGGCACTAAAATCTAATTTTTCCTACCGGCGCGACAGGGAGAAATAAAGCGGGAAATTGCGCGACGGCGCCGGTGGATGCATTTGAGAGGGTAGTAACAGGTTCTTTCTTTATTTGACATATTGTTGTTTACACACAACTGACGGAGACAAAGACATATTAAAATGAGAACGATTTTCTTGGCGGAGTGACAGCTTACTTGCCAGCGATTGTTGTATATAACGGAATTTACTATATCGATAATCCAGTTTCGGACTAAAGAGTAACTGAAATACAATGTTTTAAATGCACAAATTGCTGTTTACCTTGGGTGAAATAAATATATTCCTAGTTTAATTATGACTCATTCATACTACGGACATACAGGGTGTTATCATCAAACTATACGGTGAAAAACGATAAGTTAATACATGTTGGGGTGTTTCCCCAACAGTGTAGTATCTCTCTACCCGTGCTAAACGGTCACGTATTGAAAGAAAACAAACTAGCAGCACCGCTGTCCCTTCGTCACCGCTAGCCAGCATCTAATCAGTTCTTTAAAGCAGTTTTGTTGCAATACTTGTGAGTTATGGGATCCAATTAGGAAAAAATTGGTACAAATAGTACCTATCTTAACGCCTTTCCTAGCAGCCGTAGAGGTGCAAACATGCCTGGTGCTGGGAACACAGTTAACTTTTTCCACCGAGGTAAAATATTTAGGGGTGACACGGGATCGTAAACTTACCTGGGACAAGCATCTAGAAACTACCATCTCTAAAGCGTCAATCTGACGCAAACTAGTTGGCAAGACATGGGGCCTAAAACCAAAAATGGTATATTGGATCTACCAAACAATAATAAAGCCCATGGTCACCTATGCTTCGCTGGTATGAGGTCAAAAACCCAGCAGGTCACTGTTCGGACCAAACTTAATAAAGTGCAAAGGCTGATATGCCTGGGAATGACAGGGGCAATGTTAACGTGCCCTACCGCGGCCTTAGAGGCATTACTGAGCATGCCTCCTCTTTATCTCAGTGTGAAGATAGAGGCGATTATCAACGCTCACAGGCTATTCCAAATAGGCAAATTTATGCCTGGAGATTTGACTGGTCACCTGCGCATCTTTGAAGAAATAAAACGGCAAAATGCCAGAACACCAAGTGACCAAATGACGGTCATGTTGGACCTAGATGCCCCATTATTGCCAGTTATTGATAACCGTCAATCATGGGAGAATAAAAATCTACCTCAGGCCGATAACGCATCGCTGTAGTAAACAGATGGTTCAAAACTAGCAAAGGAAGCAGGATTGGGCTTTTCAGCTCCAAACTGTAAGCTTTCCAAACCTCTACACAAATATATAACCTACTTTCAAGGGGAAGTGCTTGCCATAAATATATGTGCAAAAGAGTGCCTCACACAAGGACTTCACAGAAAGCACATCTACATATTTTCAGACAGCCAGGCTGCTCTAAAAGCTTTCAAGTGCATGTCAAAGGTAGTCTGGGAATGTAAGCAAACCCTAAAACAACTAGCAACACGCAACCAGGTAACTTTAATGTGGGGTCCTGACCATAGAAGCATAGAAGGCAACGAAAAAGAACGAGCTGAAACACCATATTACGTATGGTGATGTGGCCTTATGAAGAGCCACATTACCGAAGAACTAAACCAATGGGAAAAAGACCAACTGTCGTCTTGCTGGAGAAACATTCCAGGACTAAGACAGGCGCAAAGTTTATCACCATTTCGGCGAAAAGAGCAAAACAGCTTTTAGACATGAACAGAGCAGATTGTCGCCGAACTGCTCACTGGACCGTGCCCGGTAAAACACCACCACGCATGCAGATTCTGCAATAATGCAACTGAAACAGCAGAACATCTCCTCTGCCAATGTTCAACCCAACTCTGCAAAAGGCTCAAGTACCTTAAATGACTACAGCTATCACCTCAAGAAGTGAGTCAACTACCACCCAAGAAAATAGCTTCGTTTGGAAGAAGCCTACGTCTCTTGGCCACAAATTAAGTTATAGAGTCATGCACAAAATATCTGTAAAAGTAGCAATGCCGGGCGGCTGAAACTAACCGAAACGACTCCCTAGCAATCTACAATATACAATGCCTGGTGCTGTGCGCCGTAAACTTGGGCGTATCTACACCACTTTTTGGAGTGTAATCTTTATCCATCTATATACTGTTTACAACAACGCGACGCAGCTTTGTAAGGCTTGGATGTGGCAATGAAAAGGTTAGTTTTTAATCCCCCAATACATTTAATTCTTCCTAAATAAATCATTAATGCGCTGGCCACGCAAATTGAGGGATCATCCTGACAGAAGGAAATAGTCAAGGTAGGTTGAGTTTTATTTTTGGCAGACGTTTGTAACTGTTTGGGAATTTTGATTCCTATCCTCACAACGTCCGAGCAATTCATTGAATTTATTGTTTGAACGCGCTGACCTGTAGCCAATATCATAAAACTAAGATGATTGGCTGTGCGCACGTTTCCAATAGTCAATGACATTTTTATGTTTCGTGCATAATCCTTTTTTATTAGAAAATTATAGCAGAGCGCTTTCGGCCCAAAAGTCCAGCCTCAGTGCTACCTAAAAGCAACGAAACAACCCGTTAACCAATTAAAAAAGATAAATTTTTTTTCTTTGGAAAACATAGGCATGTGAGAATAGGTTAATAGATTTATCAAACTTGGGTTGAATACTCACTCGTCAGGTTGCTGTACAAGTGGGTCTTCCATAAATTGGAGAAGTTATTACAAATTAACAAACAGAAGTCAGACGGTCATATTTGCGTTAAGCATTAGATTGGACGTACACTTTCAACCTTTAGGGTACGAAAACTTCAGGGTATTTTAAAAACACATTCACAACAAGTGATCGTCGACGAGCAATAATCTCTAAATACATAGTTGCACCAAATAATCAATAATCAACTCCTTAACAAACTTTTCACTATTCACCCCAGCATCACTTTCACTTTGGAATTGGAAAATACCAACAATGATCAATTTTCTAGATATATCTATCCAAAAAAAACTCTTCTCTATCTATAGGAAATCAACTCAAACTGATCATGTAATTTCTAGTCTGTCTAATCTCCCACAACAACAAAAACTAGCATTGTGGAACAATAAAGAGGTCAACATTCTTAAACAAGAATGTTGATTGATTGTTGAAGGCCAGCTTCAACAATCAATAGGACCCTAACTTAGTTGACACTCTGATCCAGAAGACCAAAACCAAGAAACTCAAAAAAGTAACCTACCTTCACCAATCTGTCCAAAATTTTAAAATCTCCCATAGAACAAAAAAATAGCCTGACTTTACACCTCGTTAATTCAAATGATAAATTAGATCATCTTTCCAAGGGTTGAATCTATAAATTGGAGTGCGACTCTTGCCACAATGTCTACATAGGTCGCATTTGCAAAAGGCGAATTTGTGGACATCTCACCAAATCTTCATTTGCATTTAAGGAACACATAAAAATATTTAAACACAATTTTAGTCCTCATTCTAACTCGAAAATTCTTCACAACATCACATCAAAAAACTGTCTTAATACACAAGTACATTTAAACAGACCTTACATACCTTTACACAGACGCCTTTTAAATTGATCAACACATGATGCAAACAAGAATACAAATTTCTCGAAACTTTTTTCTGGTTATGTCCTCTGATCCTCTGAAAACTCTAAAAGTTCTTTCCTTCCTTCTCTTCTTTTGTTTTCTTCTTCTTCTTCTTCTTCCGGGTCCTGCCTTGCTATATAACCAGCCCATCTCCACTTAAGCTGCGCCACTCGAATTATTAGTACCTCCGTCAGCCCGTTCGTCTTCTGATCACCTCGTTTCGCACTCTGTCCCTCACACTAATTTCGAGCATAGCTCTTTCCATTGCTCTCTGTGTGGTATGCAGTCTGCTGAATGTCTTGCGAGTTATGGACATTGCTTCAAGGCCGTAAGTGAGCACCGGCAGTACACATGACTCGAATACTTTTCTTCTAATTTTTTAAAGGGAAAGTCACCTTCCAAGTGTAACAATAGTAATAGGTTAACGGTGTGTAGACACGCCCGGAGTTAGAAGAAGAAGAAGAAGACTAGGTTAAGTTGAGGCTGTACCAGGAGTTAGTGTGTAAAAATAAATGAATATGAAAACTAATTAAGAGAGTTATTTATTAATCAAATATTACACCAAGGCTAATGTGAATAGTGTCGGCGAAATAGTGTCTCCTTGCTGCACTCCTCTTTTCATTGGGATATTATCTGTCTTTGAATCTCCGTCAATTTTTACTTGGATGGTCGCGTTTTCCTAGATCTGCTTGATCAAGTTTGAGTAACTGAAATCGATTCTCACATTGTCTAGGGATAGAAGTATGGCCCAGGTTTCATACTAATATGTCATACTAAGTGTTTTTTTCGATAAGAGTACGAAGTGTCTGCAAGTGGTCTGTAGTACCGAATCCCTTCCGAAATCCCGCTTGTTCGTATGGTTGGTATGAATCCATTTTGTGAGTCACCCGGTTTGTTATAATCTTTGTTAATAGCGTGTATAAATGCGATAACAAACTGATAGGGCGGTAATTTTCGATGTTGTTTCTGTCTCCGTTATTGTATTTCAGAATCACTTCCACATGCTGAGTGCCAATCTGCGCCCATGCTTATCCTCCTACCACCATAGATGACACCGTTGACAGCTTTGGCATTGGCGACACCGTTTTACTGTTCTGGCGGGAGAG
Organism: Pissodes strobi; assembly: GCA_016904865.1. Lineage (NCBI taxonomy): Eukaryota > Metazoa > Arthropoda > Insecta > Coleoptera > Curculionidae > Pissodes > Pissodes strobi. Next base: position 187,894 of record MU183022.1, on the reverse strand, counting down.
ATTATTGCTCGTCGCCGATCACTTGTTGTGAATGGGTTTTTAAAATGTCCTGAAATTTTCGTTCCCTAGAGGGTGAAAATGTACCTCCAATTTGATGTTTAACACAAATATGACCATCTGACTCCTGTTTGTTAATTTGTAATGAGTTTTACAATCTATGGAACACCCATTTGTATAGCAACCTGACGAGTGAGTATACAATCCAAGTTTGATAAATTTAATATCCTATTCTCACATGCCTACGTTTTCAAAAAAAAATTAAATCTTTTTAATTGGTTAACGGGTTGTTTCCTTGCTTTCAGGTAGCACTGAGGATGGCCTTTTGGGCCGAAAGCGCTCTGCTATAATTTGCTAATAAAAAAGTATTATGCAAGAAATATAAATAAGTAATTAATTTGAATATCAGTCGCTAAGCTATGAGTAAGTGTTTCTGTGTTTCTAAAAATGTATCTTCCCTAGGAATAGATTTTAAATAACTCAGGACCCCACTAGGGTCCCAGATATTCTCATATTTGGGAAGATTTGGCCTGAAGTGATAAACACCTTTGAAGAACTTCTTAGTACAAACTATCATGGCTTAAGTCTGGGACTGCCGACTTATACCGAATTTTCCGAGCTATATGAGGCACCTTTTTTAAGGTTTTCTGAGTGATTGAGGCAAGACATGTTTCAAGGGATTCCTGCGGTACTTCGCATCTTTCTAGGGCCTGCAAGATAACACTCCTGCTGCCAGGGAAAGTGACTTCCAAAGCGGGTGAGATATTGTGTTAAAGGACAACATATTTTTATTATCATTATCTTATATAATATGACAAAATGGTTTTGTCGGAAGTATTTTGAGTCCATTCATTGTAGAAATATTGCAGAGGACCAACTGCATTATTTTTGATCTATGTTTTGAAGATGTTCTACTAGCCCCTCGATTGTTGAAGGTGATCTTTCCTCCTCCCGATTCCTAGTATCTTCCCTTTCGAACGGTAAGTGCGTCGAAGTTGCTGTGTGCGGTACGATAGCCGAGCTTGAGTTTGTAATTTGTCCGCCTCGAGCAAAGGTGCTCTGATTGTGTGCTGCCCAGAGCGGACTCTTCGCGTTTAAATTGACTTTGGTAAGCAGTTTTTTTTTAACTTTCAAATTCTTTTTAGACTTAGGAGATCGCGATTACAAACTTCTATGTTGACATTTGGAATGGCTATCGCGCTTCGTATATAGCACTATTCCTAGAAGGGGACTGCGACCGAGAACGACTTGGTTTTCGAGAATTTGTCGGCATTGCGAGCCGGCCGAACGATGTGACTTTTAACGCACAAAAAGAAAGACTGATTAGATGCTGGTTAGGGGTTGCGAAGGGACAGCGGGGCTGCCAGTTTGTTTTTCTTTCAACACGTGAACGTTTAGCACAGATAGAGAGATACTACACTATACCTATTTACCAGACTTATACTGGTCACTCTTTTAGAAGGACCTCAACAGCTATTTTAGTAGAAAGTGCTGGTGATTTATTAACTTTAAAACAGCATGGAGGTTGGAAATCCTCCACAGTAGCCGAAGACTATAGAAACGAATCATTGGCAAGTAAAAAAAAAATGCTTTTATGGTCCAGGACGTTGCACTTTCAACATTAGTACCAGAAACTATTAGTCAAAGTCGTGATGATTCAGATCCCTCGCTTAGCACCCACATGGCCTATTAGTCCCATCCGCACTCCCATCTCACAATCCATATCAGAAACTTTTAACATAACTTACAATAAGTGTACTATTAATTATTACATTAGAGGTAATACCAATCAATGAAACAATCTTTTGATCATATCAATGTTAGGATGTCGTTGTCGCTGTTTTATTATTTAATAAAAATATTTCCTTATTAATTATTAAAGCATCAAGATGTCCTGTTTGAATGCATGATTCTCCAAAATATATATTTATATTATTTAATATCTGTTTGTTGTTCATTCTTTAGAATAGAGTTAGGTTAGAAATGTTTCATAATTATATTGGGGTACACATTGACCCTAAGCTCAACTGGGATATCCACATTGATCATGTGGCAAATAGACTCAGAAGTATCCTGTTTGCGCTCCGACGTGACGTTTGAGTGAATGTGTCAGTTTGTCTGTATTGAGGTCGGCCTACTTCGCTCTGTTCCATTAGATAATTTTGGCATAGGGCCATACACCGAGGGCTGCTCGCATTTTTGGTTTGCAGCGTAGGGCTGTTAGGGTGGTGATGAAACTGAGATTCAGGGATGATTACCGGCAGGCATTTAGAGATTTGTCACTTCTGACACTTCCTTCCCAGTATGTGCTCGACAGCCTTGTCTATGCGGAACAACAGAGAGTCCTTTGGAGTGCGGGGTGGGGTCCACAGCCATGACACGAGCGTCAATACCCTGTTGGCTCTGGATTACTACCGGCTGGCAAAGTCTAGGAATGGCCTTAATTATCCGGGGAAGTTTTTTAATCATCTATTAAAAATTTGCTAGGGAAAAGTTTTAAAGCCATAGTTAAACAAGTTTTAATTTGTAATGAATTTTATTCTTTAAAATATTTTTTAGATTATAATTTTAGTGACATTGTTGTGTAACTGATCAGTGCTGTTGCTAAAAGTGTACCAAGTGATCTATTATATGATATACTGACTTGACTAGAATATTTTACCTATTCCCTTTGACCTGTGCAAATACCTATGGTATGTTGGCCCCAATAGTTGATTTGTTTCGATTTGATTAGTAATGGAAAAAAGAATAAAATATAATACTCCCTACATATTTTCAATATAGCAGAAACCAATTATAATAAAAGGAAGCCCTTTTGATGCAGGACCCTAGAATAGTTTGCCTAATGATTCATGTATTCTCTCAAAATGGCGCTATAATCATTGTGAAGCAAGGGTAAAGACCGTATATCTTCTTGTATGAATCTTTGCTGAATGCCATTTATAAACCAAACTAATTCATATTTTATTATAATTTGTTTTGAACAAACGAAAGTAACTTTAACAATTAATCATCTGCAACAAATGAAGAGCAATCACGCATTCATTTAAGGGGGTTTATCAGTGAAACGAGATTCCGACGGCGTGCCTTTCTAGCAAAGGCAAGCTATTCTTCGTTCTCTGTCTAGGCACCGCCCACCGATTCGATTTAAGTTGTGCGAAAACAACACTGCATTTTACGTTACGTCGCGTCGCCGGACTGCCACGTGACCACGTCGCAGTCACCGTTGGACCGTCGATAAGGACATTACGTGTGCTTCGAGACGGACAGCATCAGCAGTCAGGCAAAATATGACAAAATCTCTCGAGAGAACGGGAAGAGCTACTGTGTTGAAATTTTTATGGTAGGTGCGCCTCATGGGGGGGGGCCTACCCTTGACCATACGTGGGACCGGGGCTCTAATTTAAGGGGGGGTTTGGGAAAAACCACGTTGCACCCCCACCTCCCCGGAAACCCAAAAGAATGGGAAGAAATGGAAAAAAAGTAAAACATTGTTCGGATACTTAGTAAAAGTGTTATAAAACGAAGAAAAAAATAATAAAAAAAAAGAAAAGTTAGAGACACGTGGTTTCAGGCGAAAGTATTCAGCTACGAGGTCGGAATGGCAAAAATGGGGAGAAAAAAATTCTTTATGAAAAAATAAAAGTTTAAATGGGAAAAATCGAAAAAAAAAACGTAAAAGATTGTTCCGAAAGTTAATAAAAGTATTATAAAACAAAATAAGAAAAAAGTATATAAAAAAGTTAGGCGAAAAAAATGCAAACAGTTCAAGGCGGGGATGGCAAAATGGAAAGAAAAGAAATGATGTATAAAAAAAGCAAAAAAAAAATAAAAAAAAGTGTTGAAACGGGAGCAAAAGTTGGGGAAAAAAGCTTAAAAATATAATAAAAACTCAATTTCCAATATCTCTTTCAGAGGTTTCACTTTAGTTGTGTGTTTATAAAGCTGACACATATTTTTTTTCATGATTTTACTTTTATAACTTAGATACGGATGCTTATAAAAACCAGTTCTCTTGAAATTTGTCAGTCATTTATAAGAAAGAAAAATAAGAAATTTGTAATAGGTTTTTAATATAATTATAAAAATTGTGCATTTCAAATAAGAAATGGTATGTATTTACCAAGTTTGACAGCCTGTATGTCTTTACAAATAATCTAAAAATACCTACCTATTATAATATAAATCCATATAAAAAATATTTAATTATCTCGATGGGGGTTTCTAATTTTTAGACCTCTTGCAAATATAGGATCAAGAATTTCTGGAAGAAGGCATTTAATGTATTAAATAACGTAAAAAGACATTGAAATTTGCAGAATTAATATACAAACCTATTTACAAAAAAAAATGCATAATAATATGTCGTAGGCTTCGAATGTAAGCATAATACGGAAGGGATAAAAATTTTTTATGGAAAATTGGGATATCTTGGCTTACTCCCTATGTGTCATAGTTCGTTCATATATTATGGCTTGCGTAATAAATGATGAGAAAATGGAATCTATGTTTATAAAATATATAAAGCTATCTAAAAACAAAATATAAAACATACAGTTTGTGGATGTTCCTTTATTTTTCTCCTGTTGTAGTTACCCTCCGATTCGAGCTCCCCTGTGTTTGTCTATAAACTAAATGTCCTGCATTGGCTCCAGGACGAGAACCGAGTGTCCCTGACTAAAATCCCTAGTGACAATGTTCAATGTTGTATTTTTAGTTGTTTAATTCGAAAAAAAAGCATTTTTTTTAAGTCATGGGCGGACACTTTCTTTTATCAATAATATTCGGTATGATACCCTCCGGGGCCCCACTAGACTTTATATATTTAATCTTATTAAGGCTAAATAAGCCCGTTATTATTACAGATAACACTACTAAATTTCAACAAAGTCGTTAAAAGGATATTTAAGATATTAATTAAAAAAACGATTTTTTTAAAGTTTGACATCCTGTATCTGGGAAACTATGCATTTTCGGACCCAGGTTCATATGAGAAAAAGTTAATATTTTCTTATGTAGAATCTCTCCTGAAATTATTCTAACGGTATTTTCGGACACCCTGCATATCGTTGAATTCATCTTTTACTGGTTTATTTAGAAATATGTAAGAAAAAAGGGCATTCTGTTTAAAAAAAATTACCTTAATTTGACCCCCTTGTATAAAATAGGGTGACAATTAAAACACTACAAACAATAAAAGATCGTTTAACTAGAAACATCTTTTGTATTTTTCATTTTTTTTTGCAACACTCATAGATTTCGAGTTAAGGTATGGGCTCAACTTAAAGCGGCCACCCTGTACATTATTCACCAAACAAAATCAAAAGTTGTTGTATCTAGTAGTCTGTTAAAACAAAACTTACGTTGATGCCATTAGTTTTGCTGACTTCTTTTGTTCTCTTGATCTTCTAGCGATCAACATTTTTTGACAAATACTACTGTTTTTGGAATCAGGTCGCTTTTTTCCCCATATTGATACAAAAACAATAAAACAAACTTACAAAGTAAGAATAATCGAGATAGAAAGGTGCAAACCATTTTGCTCTATCTTGGTCAATGGCCGATTTTCAACTGTCAATATTTCGAGAACAGTTGGAGATAGGTGTAGAACATTTTTTATTAAATGTGTCTAGAATTTGATGTAGAATTTAAATGTGCAATAATATGCAGGGCATTCCATTAAAAAAAGTCAATAAACGAATGCCAGGTTTTATGAAGCACCCTGTATAATTGAAAATATTTTACGATATGCGACACGACATATCCTACAATTTTTGTATTTAACATTTTTTTATCACTGTAAATAGGGAGATACGGGACAGTCACACTAATGGAGCACCATGTAGGTATTTTCCCCTTTATTATTATTATTCCTTGAAAATAGTCCTTATTTATCTATAGGTAATAATTATTGATGTAGATACCTTTTTCCAAATATATAGGCTCGTAACCTGCCTAAAGTGTTTAGAACACCTTTTTATATTTTATGTTATAGTCTTTACGAAGTTAATTGAAACAGTTGGGGCTCTTAATAATTTCTAATTATTTTGTGTAGGCGCTCGCCGGCAACTGAGAACAGACTATGCCGACATTAAATTAAGAGTCCCAACTTTTTCAATTGACTTCGTAAAGACGATACCTACGTCTAGACTAGGTAGAAGCGAGTCGATTGTTTATCTTATCCTTCGTATTTTTTGAATCCTACAGTAATATTTGTATTATCATTCAAATTTTGAATCTCGAGTGTGCGGGTCGTTCTGTAACTTGTGATTTATTGTGTTTTGGTTCTATCAGTGCTTTGTTTTATTGTTTTTGTATCAATATGGGGAAAAAAAGCGACCTGATTCCAAAAACAGTAGTATTTGTCAAGAAATGTTGATCGCTAGAAGATCAAGAGAACAAAAGAAGTCAGCAAAAATATTGACAGTTGAAAATCGGCCATTTACCAAGTTTGACAGCCTGTAAACTCTAAACGGCTAAGGATAGAGCAAAATGGTTTGTACTTTCCTATCTTGGTTTTTCATAAGCTATTGTTTGACACTAACTTTTTATTTACCACAGGTAAATTTAACCTCTGGGTAAATAAATACAAAGTTAGCGTTAAACGATAGCTTATGAAAAATCGAGATAGAAAGGTGCAAACCATTTTGCTCTATTTTTACCCGTTTAGATTGTACAGGACTAGACAAGGCTAATTTTTGACTTTCCCTGTACTTTTACAAAAAAAAAACTGAAATAGCCATCTTATGTAATTTTTTCCCGCGAATTCGGATATGTTCAGCAAGAAACAATTGAACATCAAATAAAAGTGCTAGGGGTCACTTTGATATATTTTTAAATGGGATGCCATGTATATTATTGCATATTTGGATTGTACGAAAAAGCCTAGACATATCTCATGAATAATGTCCTATACCTATCTCTAACGGTTTTTGAAATATTGACAGTTGAAAATCGACCATTTACCAAGTTTGACAGCTTGTAAAATCTAAAGGGTTAAAGATAGAACAAAACGGTTTGCACTTTCCGATAATGGTTTTTCATAAGCTATCGTATGACACTAACTTTAGATTTAACCAGATGTTAAAAAATCCCGGATAAATCTAACCTCTGGTTAAATAAAAAGTAAGTGTTATACGAGAGCTTATGAAAAACCAATACAGGAAAGTGCAAACCGTTTTGTTCTATCTATAGCTGTTTAGATTTTACAAGCTGTCAACCTTGATAATTGATCGATTTTCAACTGTCAATATTTCAAAAACCGTTAGAGATAAGACATTATTCATGAAATATGTCTAGCCTTTTTCGCACAATCCAAATATGCAATAATATACATGGCATCCCATTTAAAAAATATATCAAAGTGACCTTTAGTTCAACTGGTTTTTGCTGAACATATCCGAATTCGCTGGGGAAAATTACATAAGATGATTATTTCGGTTTTTTTTTATAAAATTACAGGGAAAGTAAATAAATCGCCTTGTCTAGTCCTCGTTGGATAACCCTGTACAGCCTGTCAAACATAGTAGTTGGCCGATTTTCAACTGTCAATATTTCGAAAAACTTGGGGATAGATATAGGGCATTATTCACGAAATGTGTCTAGAATTTCATGCAGAATCTAAATGTGCAATAATATACATTCCATTAAAAAAACTCAAAAAACGAACGACAGGATTTTATAAAGCACCCTGTATAATTGAAAATATTTTCACAATATTTACCACAACATATCTTACAATTTTTGTATTTAACATTTTTTTTATCTCTGTACGGGTCTTTGTTACACTAATGCGCCACCTATATCTGTGGAAAGTTTGTGAAGCGGCTACAATATCATTTAGAACAGTCTACAAAATAAATAATAATCCCAAATAATATTATATTTCTGAAAACTGGTTTCGTCCAGCGAGCGATCGCCCGACCGGCTCAGGTTGTAAACAACAGACACACACCACGTGGCCTCGCGCCGATGCCAGCTTTTACCAGAAGAAATAATTCTAAATAAATTCATGTGTTTGAGCGACAAGGGGGCGTGTCGAATCAGCGATTTTGTCTCAAAATCTTTATTCCAGGATTATGGACAAACTATTTGATCGAAAATTTTTTTTCTTTTATCAATATGTCTAGATTATGATCCACTAGGGTCGTACAGACTTATTTTTTCTGTTATTTTTTTCTCCTAATATATTAAAAGCTAAAATTAAGAAATTAATTTTTTTATCACTGTACTGCCCTAGATTCAGTAATTCTAAGCGAGTTTTATACTTGGCTAATTTTCTTTATTATGCATATTAACGAAGAAAATCGGGAACAAAAAAAATACTGCTGATGAATCCCTTATCTCATAGCCATTTATTCGAAAACAATTTTCAATTATTTCAAGGAGCAATATAAAACGGATTCCACAAAATTTATTGATATGAATTTACCAACTTTTGCGTGATTGTTCTGCATATTATTATATTAAATTTGCCACGACAAATATTAGTCAATAAAATATGCTTACACTTACTTATTACTCCACATTTATGCATAGAAAGATTGTTTATTTCATACAAAAGATATTTTCAGTTCTTTATTTCTTGAATAGAAAAATACGATTTAAATCCTTCTCTAACGGTATATGCGGAACTGACACCCCTATTTTCGCTAAGCGGAGCAAATCTGATTCTGAATTACGTTTGCTAATATAAAACTACTTGCTGTTCGCCTTCTTTATCGATTAAAATGTTTTGCAACAAGGAAAAATATGCGTTTAACAGTTTTTAAAGTGAAAACTTCTATAGGCGCGTTCAGCATACCTTTTCCTGGGTAGTGAACGAAACTCTCTCCTTTAATCTCTTACTTATATTTTTTCGTTTTCCAGGTCGATAATTAACATTATTATTAAATACATTTTTTGAGATCTGATATCTGTATGCTTCTCTAACAATCTTTTTTTAGTGGAGTCAGCAAGATGTTGAATAGAGCTTTCTATATTATCTTGATCCTTTGGAGGAAGCAATGAAAGATTCAGACCTTTGTATAAAAGATTCAATTCAGTTTTATCGAAAGATACGCGTTGAACAGTTTTTGAAATGAAAACTTCTATAGGCGCATACTTTTTCCTGGGTAATGAACGAAAGCGATTAATCACGTGTAACGCATGACGCTCGGCCATCCCTCATTCGGTTAAAATCGGCATCAATTGCATTTTTCTCAAAAACGGCTGCGAGCAGTATTGGAAAAAATAAATAACAAAAATAGCATTTTACTGAAGAACAACGGTATCTTCAATTTAGTGAGGATCTTTTTTTTATTTTTAATTTTGATAATATAATTAACCCTAGAAACTAAAAGATGAATCTCAATTCGTTTAAAAACTGACATCATCATCCTAGCTGCGAGGTTGTGACATCAATTTCGATAATTGGGCGAGGCGCAGTTTTATTTTAATTTGTGTTAGCAATAAATAATAATAATATAATAATAATAATAATAATAATAATAATAATAATAATAATAATAAT
>MU183022.1:136086-178376 GCA_016904865.1 Pissodes strobi | reverse complement strand
AATAATAATAATAATAATAATAATAATAATAATAATAATAATAATAAGCAGCCTTTTAGAGTCGATAAATATTGGATACAGCCCAACAAAAGATTACAAAATATCACACCTGTTCTACGTGGACGATCTAAAATTATATGCTCCGGACCAAAATCAACTATCATCGCTATTGGAAACCACTACTAAGTTCTCTAAGGACATACGAATGAACTTCGGACTAGATAAATGCACATCACTTATAACAAAAAAAAAAGTAAAACAACGGAAACTAACAACATAGAGCTTTTAATAAATAACATAACATTCCCTACACTACCCAGCAACGAAACATACAAATACTTAGGAGTAAACGAAACACTTACACATAAAACGAAAGAAATGAAAGAAAACATAGAAAACAAATACAAGAACAGGCTAAGAAGAATCATGCACACCAAACTCTACGCAAAAAAATTAAATTAAGGCTATAAATACCTGGGCAATACCCATACTAACCTACTCATTCGGAGTCATACAATGGACCTTAACGGACGTACAAGCACTAGACAGACTAACAAGAAAAATCCTAACGGATAATAGAGCCCTACATCCTAAGTTGCTGTTGAAAGATTGTATCTACCTAGGAAACAAGGAGGACGAGGCCTAATCAACATCGAACTAACACATAACATTCAAATACGTAGCTTACAAAGATACTTCAACATGAAGGCAACATAGTCACCACTACACGCGTCTATCAAACAAGCAGACAAAAAAATACACACCGCTCAGCACACACACACAAATGCAACAAATAGACAAGAAAACATTCCTCACAAACATCACACAGACATGGAACAGCAAAAAACTACATGGCAAATTCAAGAACGATCTGGATAAACAACATCAGCTCTTAACCAAGTGGATCGAACTCGGATACCTGTACAGTGAAACAGAAGGATTCATGTTCTCCATACAGGACCAAGTTGTGCCGACAAAAAATTACCAAAAGTACATCACAAAAACTAACATAGAAAACGATAACTGTAGAGTGTGTAAATCAATGCCCGAAACGATACAACACATAACATCAGAATGTTCTATCCTAGCACAAACAGAATACCTAAACAGGCACAATCTGACAGCCAAAATCCTCCACAAATACTTACTCCAGAAACATAACATTAAAACAATAGAAGAGCCGTACTACAAATACACACCAGACCAAGTCAACGAGAACCAGAATTACAAATTATACTGGGACCGAGGAATTATAACCGATAAAACAATTATAAACAATAGACCAGATATAACAGTAATAGACAAAATTAACAAAATCACAATGTTAATAGATATTGCACACCCCCTGGACCACAACATACAGAAGACAATAACAGAGAAAATACGAAAATACACGGACCTAGCTGAAGAAATAAAATCAATGTGGAAAATGGAAGAAGTCCTCATCCTCCCCGTAGTCATCTCAGTCACAGGCCTCATACCACCGGAGTTACCCGCAGGATTCACGAAACATAATCTTCCACATCAACTAATAACAGACATGCAAAAATCAGTGATCCTAGAAACATGTCGGATAGTCAGGAAAATCCTAAAATAAGTCAACATGGTGTGAGTTTTGCGAAAGCCCTCACTACCTTTTACCACATATGTAAATGTGAGACTAAACAAAGAAAGAAATAATAATAATAATAATAATAATAATAATAATAATAATAATAAATGGAAATACCTGCTGCCGCAGTAGAAGAACGTACAGAAAGCGAGGAAGGTGACCCAAACGAACTGCTGAATCTGGTAGATATCGATTGGAACAACACATACCAGCAGCATCTAACTGAATATAGAGGGTCAGACCCATGCCTGAGGCCAATTATTCCCAAACTGCACTATAACAAGAGATCAAACTGGATTATAGCCAGTGGTAATGCAGCACTGAAAAGAGATCTGACGGATGAATTAGACATGCAAGAATCACATCTCCGTATATACTGTGCAGCACTCACCTGCATTGTGCAAAATAAACAGAAGGGGAAGCACTTGTAAAGCTTCAAATAAACCTCCTCCGTGGAAGCGACGATTGTGTGAACGAATAGATGACCTTCGGAAAGAAATAGGCAGAATTCAGCAAACCGTTAATGGAAACCGTACAAATAAACTGTATAAAAGGGTACCGGTTGAGCTCAGAAGAAAGATTACAGGTGCATCTGAGCAAAAGCTGACGAGCATCCTCACAGACCATCTAGATACGCAGAAACAGAGGCTTGCTGCATACTCCAAGAGACTTCGCAGGTACAGGGAGAGTTATCAGAGAAAACAACAAAACAAGCAATTCTCAAGGAGCGGAAGAAACTTCTACCGGAATCTAAGTGCTGGCACTACACCCCTTACAAACTCAGGTATACCTGAAAGAGACCAGGTTGAAAACTTTTGGGCTAACATATGGAAAAATGAAGCCCAACACACAGAAAATACTCCCTGGATCAATAACGAGGAACACACATATCGGCATCTTAAAATGGGAGAGACGAATTTCACGGAAAACGATATCAAAAAGGTGATTCAAAAATTAGCCAACTGGAGAGCACCAGGAAGGGATGGCATCCACAATTTTTGGTACAAAAGGTTCTCAGCCGCACATAAACATTTAGCTGTGCAATTTAACAAGATTCTACGGGAACCAGATTCGCTACCGCATTTTCTCACAAATGGCATTACTCACCTCCCCCTGAGAGCTCAAACACCAGAGATCCAACACAATACAGGCCAATCACGTGTCTTCCAACCATGTATAAAATCTTGTCCGCAGCGATATGTGAAAAAATATATAGCTACTTGGACGAGAACAATATTCTAACAGAAGAGCAGAAAGGATGTCGAAAAGGTGTAAGGAACAAGTCATTATAGACTCAGTTGTATTAGAGCAGGCCAGAAAGAAAAATCGTAACCTGTACATGGCCTCTATTGACTACCAAAAGGCTTTTGATTCAGTTCCACATCGCTGGCTAATCAGAGTCCTGTAAATTTACGGCGTTAATCCAAAATTACAAATATTCCTTAGAGATAGTAAGAATCAGTGGCGCACAAAACTATCCATTAGAACAGGAGACAATGTGATCGAAACGAGAAGCATTCAAATCAAACGGGGAATTTTCCAGGGAGACTCACTCAGTGCGCTTTGGTTTTGTTTAGCTCTCAATCCTATGTCAAATGCACTCAAGCAAACTGGCTATGGCTTTAACATAAAAGCACCGAATCAGACTCATATAATTAGTCATTTGTTTTACATGGATGATCTCAAGGTATATGCCGCTAATAAGAACCATCTTGATTCAGTCCTTAGATTTGTTTATAGAGCTGGTACCGAAATAGGAATGACCTTTGGAACTAGCAAGTGCCAAACTGTTGCAATAGAGAGGGGGAAACTTAGGGAGACACAGCCAGTCAAGCTTGATGAAGCAACCACGATAGATGCCATGTCACAGGATCCGTACAAGTACCTTGACATATTACAGACAAACAAAATCGAGCATAGCCAAGTCAAGCAAATACTTACAATGCAGTTCCAAAAGAGGTTAAAATCTGTTTTGAAGACCAAGCGCAATGCTTCAAATATCGTGAAAGCAGTTAACAGCTACGCGATACCAGCCCTTGGGTATTTCTTTGGGATTATAAAATAATGGACTGACACCGATCTCCAGGCAGTTAACAGAAAAATTAGAACGAGCTTGACGAAATATAGGATGCATCATCCCAGATCATCAGTGGAACGAGTGACGCTGCCCAGGGATGAAGGTGGTAGAGGGATAACGGATGTAGTGAAGGCACGCCAACAACAAATACTTGGACTGAGGAAATATTTCTCCTCAAAACACAACGCCCTCCACAGTACAGTCGCGAAGGCTGATCAGAATTACACGCCACTCAACATGTTCGCAAACCAACACGTGCCTCTGCCATCAGCTCTTACCACTGAGGAAAAAACAGCAATCTGGGCATCTAGGGACCTACATGGTCGATTTTGGTATGGTTTGAAAAAAGAAAGCGTGGACACGATGGCATTACTCGAGTGGCTGAAAACAGGTAGTCTATTCACTGAGGCTGACGGCTTCGTTATAGCAATTCAAGATCAGGTTATTAGTACAAGAAATTATCAAAAGTACATTTTAAAAGAAGACGTACCAACAGATAAGTGCCGGAAATGCAACTCAAAGGCGGAAACCATCGAGCATGTCATCTCGGGGAGCCCTAGCCTTCCTGGAAGCCAGTACCTAGACCGACATAATAAGGTTGCAACAATCACTTATCTGGAAATCCTCAAAATGCTCTCCATTGTGCCAACCAATAATCGTCCGTACTATCAGTATCAACCAGACCCAGTGGTTGAGAGCGAGCAAGCGAAAGTTTATTGGGATAAAGGGATAGTCACCGATGTCACCGTGATGCACAACCGCCTGGATATCACTATAATCTATCTATATAGGAAAAGATAGCTATACTTGTGGATATCTCAATACCTAACAACAATAACTTGGAAACCAAGCATGCGGAGAAGATAGCTGAATACAGTCAGCTGAAACGAGAAATCCAAGCGATGTGGGGATTGAAAACAGTTAAAGTCGTCCCAGTACTGTCTTCGATGGGTTTGATACCAAGAAACCTGAAAGAACAACTTTGCGAAATTGGAATACCTGCGAATACTTACAGGGCAATGCAAAAGTCGGTATTTCTAGATGCCGCACATATTGTTCGATCATTCCTAGAGTCGTAGAATCGCAGTGCAGATTCTATCTGAATGGATCGATCTGTATTGATGTAGCCGAGATAAACCTGAGTTAAAAAATTTATAATAATAATAATAATAATAATAATAATAATAATAATAATAATAATAATAATAATAATAATAATAATAAAACATAATTGATTTTTAAATACTAATTTTAAAAACCACAAAATATAGGTATTATTGAAGATTACTAATCTATATATTTGGTTACCTAATAATAAAAATAAAATTTAACAAAAAAAACATTCACACATAGAAACTTAAACTTAAAAAATCACACCAAGAAGCAAGAGGATATTTAAAAACAACATACATACAATATTTTAAATTACAGCAGCATAGGTATTATATAGGGTTTCCAATCCGGGAGGATTCCGAAATACCGGCATCCCGGAAGCATATCTACACATCCTCACATACGATGGCACCAGGGTGCTGAAAACTGTGAGCCTTTGTAAACAGTAATTACGGTACAAAAGCTCACTGATTTCGGCACCTACGTAACTGGCTATCATAGGCACCAGGGTGCTGAAATCGGTTAGGTTTTGTAAGCGTACAAAAGCTCACTGATTTGGGCACCTGGAATACGCTGTTATATAATATTTCGCTTTTCGCATGGCCCTCCGCTCGCTTCGCTTGCTACGGGGGCTCAAGAGAAACTAACCAGGTGCTAACCCAAACTAATCCAAGACATACCCAAAATCAAGAAAAAACTGTTTCGAAACTTAACCTAAAAAAAAAGCAACGTGGTTTGAACCCGGACCGTCCAGGTGAGACCCAGGCATCTAAACCTCTAGATCACGAGAGATCTTACCGCAAATTGAGTGCACCGTAAAAGACATGGCGCGATTAGGTGCCCAAATCAGTGAGTTTTTGTAGTGCTACAAACGCTTACAAACCGTAACCGATTTCAGCACCCTGGTGCCGTCGTATGTGAGGTTGTGTAAATATGCATCCCGGAAGGTTTTTCGTCCCGAAAATCCCGGGATTAAAAATTCTGAATCCCGAAAATCTCGATTTTTTAAATGATAAAATTTCAATCTGCTTTTTTTCCTTTTTTCTTTATCTTCGTGTTATTTTAGCTTTACCCCGGTAATTTACGTATGTAACTGACAGCACCACCTACGAGTGTGGAAGCTGAAAGAGTCTTTTCTTCAACGGTCTGATTTGCGAACAAACTTAGATCACGCTTAAAAGACTGGGCTCTTGGTGTTTCTAAGAGCATATTTTATTTGTACTGAGTAAAACGCAGATGGTTAAAAATTATTCTAATTGCACATTTTAATAAAACTATCCTCACTGTTTCTAGTTCCTATTTTTATATTTTATAACCATATTGATATTTTACTTCTTAAATGTAAAAAAATTATTTTTATTTTTGTATTTTTTTATAAAAACGTTCTTTTGTTTGCTGTATTTCTACATTTTTATTACTTTTATTGCTAGTGTTAGATTTTAAAAAAATATTGGGGTAAATCCCGAAATCCCGGGATCCCGGGATCTAGTTTTTTATCCAGGGATCTCAAAACGGGATCCCGATCCCGAAAATTGGAAACCCTAGTATTATATGTATGGTGTCTAACTAATTAGAAGCTGATTAGCAGACATGATACAATTAAAACAAGATATGATATTGCGCATGTAGGGGCGGAGCCAAGATCAGCGCGAACGTCATGTGGTTCGATATTTCTCGGGCATGTAACCTAAACGCAATTTATTTTGTGTTGTGTTGTAAGTTTGTGCTCGGGTTTTTTCGATTTTTAATTGAATTAACTTTCACACAGTTTATCACTGTAAAAACTTAACCAGTGATTATTTAATATCTTTTTGGTTTTCCAACTGTTCAAAAACCATTTGAACATGTCTTCTAATCTAGCGATTTAATTCGTATTATATTAATATTCCACGCTATTGTGTATTGCATTTCAAGAATGCCGCTAAAAAACTCTCGGCGACATCCTTAGCGCCGTCTTTTGTTACAACGTTTATCCACTGCATCAGTTCAGCACTAGCGGCTAGGTCGCGCTGGTCTAAAATCGTTCCCGATGACGAAATACTGCGTGCGACGCCTCCCTCTCACTCTTACGACTCCAACGCCATCTAGTGTATGTGGCGTTGACTCGAGCGATTGTATTCGCGCTATATCTTCGTGATTCAATCAATTTTCGTCATAAGCCGTCGTGGTCTAGAGGTTTAGATGGTTTTTTATTTATTTTATTTATTTTATTTTATTTACAAAATTTACAAAGAAATTCATTACAGTTGTAACACAACCTATATACCTACTATATCAATGTTCGTGTTTTATTTATTTATACAAGTTCCTTTGTGCGCCTAGGTTAAACCCGTATGCGCTTAAACCGAATTTATCCCGTACTAGCAGGTACACACATAGAAAATAGTTCTCAAACTGAGGGAATTGACGTTATTCCAAGAGCATATTGACTTTGATATGTGGCAAAAGAATATTACTTTGTGTGGAGAGGAGACTTTCTTCACCTCAGGAAAGAGTTCTCAAACTGAGGGAATTGACGTTATTCCAAGAGCATATTGAGTTTCATATGTGGCAAGAGAATATTATTTTGTGTGTATGTTATACTTAAATTGAATCTAATATTATATTACACATATTCTTCTTAAATGGCTATACTAACAGAGATAAAAGCACAAAAATACAGAAACACAAAAAGACAAAAACACAGAAAATAAAACATCGAAAACAAAGCACCACAGACGTTATTCAAAATATTCCAGAATATAGTTCTTGATTTTCAAATATAAACCTGCGAACTTTCTTCCTAAACCTATGTAATGTTTTTAGTGTTCTTATTTTTAGAGGGAGAATATTATATAATTTTGGTCCCAAGTATTGAAAGTTGTTTTTATACAATTCACTTTTAGGTTTTGGTACCTGTACTTGTTCATTTGTTCTTGTTCTCGTGTTATGAGGATGATTAATTGAGTTTGCAATAGTACTATTCTGATAAATATAGCAACCGACGGCACAGACATAAAGCGAGCGCACGTCCTGAACTCTTTCATTATAAAGAAGGCTAGTTGGATATAAGGGATGTTTTCTGTATATGACTTTTATAATTTTATTTTGAATTACGTTCAATGGCTTTAATGTAGTACTGTATAAACCTCCCCAAACTATTATTCCATATCGCAAGATCGATTCGACCAAACTATAGTATAACATCAAAAGAAACTGCTTATTTAAAAAATGTCTCAGTAAGTAGAATTTGTACACTAAATATCTTAGTTTCTTTGTTATGAAATTAATATGAGCCTCCCATTTCAAGCTGCTGTCGATATACACACCCAAATACTTAATAGTCTTTGTTTCTAATATTGGTTCATTTAAGTTTCTCGCTTGTATACTTTGAAAAATGGGGCGATCAACAATTGTTTTTGAAAATGCTACATATTTAGTTTTACTCACATTCTGCGATAGCTTGTAGAAATCCAACCACTCTTTGACTTTGCAGATTCCATTCATTGCCCTCAATCCCACATTCTCCCAGTTACTCTCACCAAACACCAATACGGTATCGTCTGCGTATGATATAATTTTGCCTCTCATATTAAGTAATGGTAACCCCCTAATATAAAGATTAAGAAGTGTGGGCCCCAGCACTGTGCCTTGAGGTACACCTATATGGATGGTTTCTGGTGTGCTTATTGTACTTCTTACTCTGGTTATTTGTATCCTATTTGTGAGGTAGCTCTCAAAAACCCCCAACACAGTACCCCTAATTCCATTGCGTTCAAGAACAGTTAAAAGTTTCACGTGAGAAACCGTGTCAAAGGCCTTTGCCAGGTCCAGGAACACAGCAACACACTTGTTATCCATATTGATTTCATTGCCAACACAAGACACCAGCTCCCGCATAGCATCGCTTGAGTTACGTCCTTCAGTAAACCCAAATTGGTTTTCTGAGATTAAATTATTGGTTTTTAAAAAGTTAGTCAACCGCTCATTCAGACATTTTTCAAATAATTTCGCGATGTTACTTATTAAGCTGATTGGTCTATAGTTTTTAACCAATTTGGGATCACCAGCCTTAAATATTGGCGCTATAATAGACAGTTTAAACTGCGATGGTACAGTACCATTACTAAATATTAAATTAAAAATGTGCTCAATTGGTATGATTATATAGTTATGCAACATTTTGACTTCTTTAGCCATTATGCCGTCATGACCAGGGGCACTGTTACACTTCAAGCTGTTTATGTGTTTCATAAGTTCATTTTCGCTGATCGGCGTTAAATACATCGATTTGCTAATTCTTGGTGGTTCGTATTCGAAGTTATCAGTGGACTGAATGCTATCGTACATTTCTACACCTATCCTTGCAAAGTATTGGTTACAAAAGTTGGCCATGTCCAGATCTGTACTGAAATGTTTATCCTCATCATCAACAACCCGCAAAGCAGTGCACTTCTTTCTATCTTCGTTTGTAGCATCAGAAACTAGTCGATAAATTTTTCTCAAATTATTTTTGTTCTTTTCCATTTGTCGCTTATAGTAGTCATTCTTTACATTGACTAAAAGGGTTTTAAGTTTATTTCTGTAGCTTTTGTAATAGTTCTCTTTAGCAATAGTATAGTTTTTTTGCAGTCGCTTCTTTAGTTTGTCTCGAGCTTTGATAGAGTTTATTAATCCGTTGGTAATCCAAGGCTTTAATGTTGTGTGCTCTTTTCTCCTTATTTATGTTCTACGCTCTTCAAATAACATAAAAAAATTTCAAAAAATTTGTCCGTTGATATCTGGGGTTTCTTCTCTGTAAGAACTCTCTGCCAGTCTTCAAATTGTAGTTTAAGTTTGAGGCTATTATAATCAGTTTTAAATATACTTTTTACTATCTTATTAGAAGTAACACATCTCTGCTCTGGCGAAATATTTAACATAATGGGATCATGATCTGTAAGGTCATAGTTTATTACATATGAGTTAAATTGCAGGCTTTCCACTTTCAGATTGTTTCTCAAAAAAATATGATCCAGACATGCTCCACTTTCCGGCCGTGTAACGCTATTTACACAAGATCTAAAACCAAAGGATGCCATTACAGCCTGGTAATCATTAACGCAATGATTATCCGCATCTAGGAAATTAATGTTAATGTCCCCCACAAAAATCTCCAAATCCCTATTCACGTTATGCATAATGTAATTCTCCAAATCATCAATAAATAATTGTATCGAACTATTAGGCGATCTGTACAAAGCATTAATTCCATATTTAATATTATTAATATCTAAGTGTATTTTACTTACAGTAATCTTAGATAATTCCAGTTTATGTGTCGTCACATAAGGGTTCAACTCTGACCTAACAAATACCAGCACACCATCATTTCTGTTTAGATGACTGAAATTATAATACGTTTTATAATTGGGAATATTAAACTGTGAGATATATTCAATTTTGAAACATTCACTGAGGACAATGACATCGGAAAAATTTATTCTAAATGTCTCCAAATATATTAACAGTTCATCAAAAATTTTTTTTACACTTCTAATGTTAATGTGCATAATGTTTACAATTTTTTTCGTTATGTCACCTATTGTTTCTGAAATGTCTGCCGCTCCAACCATTTCACATCGTATGTCCTCATTATGTATTGCATCCAATAGTTCTGCTTCTTTAACACTGGCCATTTTTGCATCCATAATCAATTTTGCTTCGTAAGATCTGTAGATGGTATTGGTAGGTTGGACACTGAAGGTCATCAGCTGAGTGCTTCATATCGTGTTTGGTTTTGTATTTTCCATTTGCTTCACCACAGTTCACACACTTCTTGGGCTCCCCTGGACACTCCTGCTTTGAGTGACGTCCACCGCAGTCTGCACATGCGAGACTGTTAGTGCAGTCTCTGCTTTTCTGGTACAGACGGTGGCACTTAAAACACCTTGGGACTGACAAGTCTTCCACTGCAATATAGCGCTCCCATCCAATATATATTGTCCTGTTGTACCTTATTCTGTCAAATACATCTGGGGCACATTCAAGAAAAATCACAGATCCTCTGTTCTCTGTACTCTTTACATATGTCACTTTCAGCTCATCATCTTCACCAATAAACCTATTCTGTCTTTTTATAGATTGTTCAATTTGTTCAGCGTGTAGGTCTCCATTATAGTTTATAATTTTAATTCTTGGATTCCTTAGTTTAACTTCTTCTATTTCGTAGTTCTGGAGATTTATTTGTGCTGCTTCTTTTAACTTTTCCATATCTTCCCGTGACCCACACTTTATTGACACCCTTCCCGATGCCGTTGTTCTAACTTTATTTACCCCAATGTTAATATCAGCTGGTTTTATCCTCTTGATAATGTACGATCTTGCCTCCTCTGCAGTTTGATCTTCCTTGGGTTTTATTACTAAGCTGGGTATGTTAGGCACGACAGGTGCTTTTGTAGTAGTGCCATTCTCTCTAGCGACCATTGTTGCATAGGTGGCTGGTATCCGATCACAATGTTCAATTTTTTTTTTCAATTTGCCGATATCATCCTTAAGAAGATCAATTATTGTGTCCTTACTGTTAGTAAGTTGGTCTTTAGTCTGAATTAAATTGTGCAGTAGTTCAAATGTTTCATGCTTTAAGCACTTTGGGCAAAAAAAATTAAGTTTTCTCTCGCGTAACTGTATGACCCTAATCTCAGAAGATGTGAGCTCACCACAATCCTTGCAGATCTGCTTTGAACATCCATCACACTTGTATGTTTCTCGTTTGTTCTTACATAAGCTGCAGTCCATTCTGATTTATTTGATATTTATTCAGGTACACTTGTTTACTTCATGATTTTACAAGCATACACCTTGGCAACACTGCCGCGGCCGAACCTGCTGCCGACAAATCCAAACATAAATTCCAATCGCCCGGCAAAAAACGTTACTGATAAGGATTCTATTTCTCAAAGGTATTTGATATTGTATAAATTCACTGTTTTTACGGGTTTTCCGGAGAATGGTTTCAGCCACGACACTCAAAACAGCACAGTTACACAGAAGAATTTTTCCTCAACAGAACAGTAGCAAACACTATATTTAAGTCAACCTTATACTTGAAAAATGCACGATTTTAACGGGAGCAATATAACGCGTGCCTAGTTGTCTAGGTACTGAGTAGTTGAGTCTCAATTCTGTGGCTATCGGCGGCGGCTGGCGGCTCGGGCTTAAACCCCGTTGCTCTTTTTAATTTTTTTTACGGTTAAGTTTCTAAACAGTTTTTTTCTTGATTTTGGGTATATCTTGGGTTACGTATGGGTTAGCCCTTGGTTAGTTTCCTTTTCTTGAGCACGCGTAGCGAGCGGTAGCGAGCGGAGGGCCATACGAAATGTGAAATATTCCTTATTGTAATACGTGCCCGTACTTTGGATGCACTTTTTACGAAATATACAGCAGCTTGCATATGTTTCCTCGGATACATAACACAATCGTGTCGGGAACGATTTTAGACCGGCGCGACTAGTCAGTTCAGCTAGAAAGCTAAAAGCAGAACGGCTTCGAACAATGCAACACGTATTTCGTACCACAAGTCAGGGTCAGCTGCAAGCAAAATGCATCCGGCCAATCACAATGATTCCTGCAGCGACTAAAGTCAATTTAGCGTCCGTAAAATTTCAATCTATAAGAATCGAACTAGTGAGCAGATTTCGACCAAGTTTGTCTTAAAATTCATAATTTTTATTTAGACAACCCGTGATGTTATGGTTTTGTATAACTTCTCTATATTTACAATATTTACCCTCTACGGAAGGGATATTTCAGTAGTGGGGGTAAGTTCACACGCCAAGGGACTAGGACGCGGCCTCACCTTCTTGAAAAGACTTGTTCCCCGACTCTCTTCCAAGTAAGTCGCGATAGTGCGCGCTCCTCGTGGCACTCGGCCATGGGAGACTTGCTTCCCGACTCACTCCCAAATAAGTCGCGATAGTCCGCCCTCTCCGTGGTACTCGGCCATGGAAATTGTTTCCTGATTCTCTCACAAGTAAGTCGCTACGGTAAGCGTTCCCTGTGGCACTCAGCCATGTAAAAAAACTCACTATTTCACAGTTACTCTCTCAAAAGCCGTGAATTAAACGGCGTTTTTGGCACTAGCCCAATATTCTCTCTGCTTTATTATAATATAAAGTGCTATTTCCATTTCTCCGAGTGTAGCCTACCTATGCGTTCCCAGCATAGCGTATATTATAATCTAATTTGTTGCGTGCATTAAAACCGCATTTCTACAAAAGCATCCCTGCCATACTCTCTTCTTAAAATGAAGTTCTCTCTTACACTCATACACTGTGATGTTTTCAAGTGCAATTTACTCTGCAAGGTAAAATAAACTTTCGACGCCATTGCGCTACCAACAGAAATTATTTATGCATATTACTGCATATTTTCAATTCACTCCAATTTGAGTCATTTTTATTTGCAAGAAGTTGAAGTACATTGTATATAGAAGCTAAGGAGAGACTTAGTAAGTATTTTGTGTTTGAAGATAAACTGCACAACGATCGAACGTTGCTCGTCAATTGGTAGATATATTCTATTCTAGCACCGTCAGGATTAAATACTTTAAATGTTTATGTTTGTTTAGTTACGAGCTTTAAGTTGTTTTCAAGTAGAATAACATATTAAAATATCCATATAATGCTGTTTTGTTTTCAAATTTACTTTAGAAGTAGTCCCTATGGTAATTTATACTGCCTATATGCAGTCTGTTTGTTTAGAAAATCTACCAAGATCAAATCTACAACACCAACGACGAAAATCTTAGCAATCATTATTCATTTGTCCGAAGGTGGCTTGGATAAACCATCCGACGTAATGATGCAGCACGTGGAAAAATTAGAAGCAATTTTTGATCTAAATTCTGATAATTTGCGTATTTGTAAGGGATATCTCCATCATTGAATTAATTGTAGTTCAAATATTGATTGTATGATTGTAGCCTGAAAATTAGGCAATTATTTTTTAGATCCGTCCTAGTATTTTTCCGCACGCGAAATTTAAATAAAACCCTGCAACATAGGGATTTGTCAAGAAAAAAGAAAAATGTAAAATTCAAATTTTACGAACCGCCTGACGTCATTCGCCGACTGGACGAATTTGGAACGGCGATTTAGCAGATCTTCTTTTCTTTTTATCATTATTATCAGCCAGAATGCTTAAATCTAAATCAGCCGATTTTGTTTTACATATTAGCGCTATTCATTCGAGATATTCATTTCTTTTGTTGGCTCAACAAAAGTGATACAGGACTTTCTAGTAGCCTGAGAGGAAAGCAGTAATGAATCTACTGTTTCACATTCCAGAATATTGCGTATATCAGTCTTGATAAGATTGCATTTTGAAAATCGTCTTTCACATTCCTCGTTTGAATGTGATCATAATGTATCAAGGGTAAAATTGGCTAAATTTTCAAATGGTTTTGAGCAAAATTATTTAAGACGAGCCACACTTGGCATCGACTCCCTCCGATTTGTCTGATTTTTTTTGTGGGGATGTGACCCACCTAGAGGGTAGTCAAAAGCCAAAATATTAGGTCCAGCAAAAATTTATTGGCTTAACTGTAGCCATTTTCCGTGTTTTTAAATTTTTTATTTGAATTTGGGTATTTTCGATTACGCAGAGGTTTCTTGTACATGCGCGTTGGATAACTTACCTACCAGCGGTCTTCGGCTGCTGGCGTCCAGCCTTATGCTGTGCACGGGCCAGGTCCTTGCCTTCCCCTTT
Organism: Pissodes strobi; assembly: GCA_016904865.1. NCBI lineage: Eukaryota > Metazoa > Arthropoda > Insecta > Coleoptera > Curculionidae > Pissodes > Pissodes strobi. The sequence continues at coordinate 163,848 of MU183022.1, read as the reverse complement.
CTCCAACCTCACCCGCCTTACAGTCTCTCCTGTCCTGGAGACTCACGTAGTTGACCAGGTGGCATCAGATGTTTTGACTGCTTATAGGCATCATGAGGTACGTTAGTAATGTCCTAGTTTCGAGCCTTTGTACGTCTCCTGTGGTCAGGGTTGTTTCTGGGCTAAATAGTGTATTGATATTTTGTAGTGAATGAGATACATAAGGATTTTGCCAAAGTAATTAAATTTGTTTTTATATGAAAAAAAAATAATAATAAGAGCCTTTAATGGGGCTGTTGGGGAAACACCCCCACACGTGTATAAACTATCGTTTTTCACCGTATAGTTTGGTGATAACACTCTGTATGTATGTAGAATGAATAAGCCATAATTAAACACAAAATAGATTTATTTCACCCCGGGTACAACCCAATTTGTACATTTAAATCAGCAAATGTCACGTTCTTCAAAACCCCTTCGCAGATAAAAACCGACGTAGCTTTCCCGCGCTAAGGTCCCTCCCGAAATTGTAAGAAAGATCATATTTCAGTTCAGTTAAGACGTTCGCTTGAATAGCAGTAAAACGTGCTGTTCTCCGCTGGCCAAAGGTCAAATTCCTTTTTGGGCCAATTTTTCTCCTTTTGTATGCACAAATATTAGCGAATATTTAGTGCACCTCAGTTATCTTTGTCCAAGGTTGGACAAAGACCTCCTTTTGGGAGATTATCCCAAGATTTCAAGGCAAGAAACGACGTAGCGTCTCTTTCTCAACCAATAAACTTTTTTTAAACGAGTCCAAGACTCAGAAGTATGTATTTTCACTCAAAAAGATTGATCCCATGGAAGATAATGTAAAATTCTTGGGGGTAACTCTTGATCAAAAACTCCTATGGGATGCCCATACGGAAATAACAACAAAAAAATTGAGTAAAAGTGTTTTTCTCTTGAGAAGCTTGTCACTGTGTGTCTCGTTGAAAGCTGTAAAACAAGCATATTTTTCTTTGTTCCACTCCCACTTAAGTTACGCACTGCTAGTCTGGGGCCATGCCAGTGGTGCTCAAAATGTTTTTGCCATGCAAAGGCGAGCTGTTAGGGTGGTGGCAGGCTTAAGTTACCGAGAAGAGTGCAAACCAGCCTTTATAAAACACAGAATATTAACATTACCATCTGAGTATATTTTGCAAAATCTTGTTTATGTTAAAAACAATCTTGACTTGTATACCAGCTTTATTGACATCCACGACCATAACACAAGAAATAAAAACAGTTTAAGACCGAACTATCACAGATTGCAAAGATGTCAGAATGGCCCAGGATACCATGCTGTTAAACTTTTTAATAAACTACCACAACAGGTAAGTAGCCTAAGCAACACATTATTTAAGAGAAAAATCAAAGATCTGCTTATCGGTAGTGCCTTCTACTCCTTAGATGAGTATTACAACTCCACACTCAGTTGGTCGAATAACAAAGTACGATCCGGGTAAAGATTAAACGTTTCAAATCAGTTACATTTATTATGGCCATTATATGTAGAAAAAAAATCTATTTTATATTTTATTGTAACTAAATATATGTATATTTTTAACTGTACCAGGTACCTTAGATTTATTTATTTGTTTGTATGTCTAAGGTCTTACATGACTGTTAAACTTTTTAGACTGATTAGATGTTTCTATTTGTGGTTGTTTCTCTTGTTCTTGTTAAAATTAAGATTGTAGCATAGATTTAAGTATCGCATTCTTTTAAAAAGAGATACTGTTTGACTTGTGTAAACATTATGTGTACTAGCACCAATAAAGAATTTGAATTTGAATTTCTCCCTTTTGTTGAAGAGAATCCATAAAATGGCGGCACCGAATTGATAACTCAAGTGGTCCCTGTACTGTGGTACTGTACTAGTTAATTCAAGGATTCAAAGTGGAATCCCTAGCTGATTAGAGTGAAGTAAAACATTGGAGATTAAGGTATTCTGTACGAAAGAAAGGTGCTAGATTGAAAGCATAAAATTTCATTTCATTGAAAGTCAGAAAGGACAAATATATTTCAGTTAGAAATTGCATAATCAAGACTTTTAGTCTTTAGTTAATAATTAAGAAACCTTTTGTAATATTAGTTTTATATTTGAACCAATGATGAATGATTGAAAGTTTTGGTCTAAGAAGTGTACATATAATTTCTATTTAACATAAAAAACACTGTTTATTTATATCCATTATATTTAAATGCAATTTACACCTGCATTATTAAATTATAACAATACCGAATACATGTTTCAATTTATCTCACCACCCTATATTATACTGTCCATTAAAAGTGGTTAATTAAGATACCACACCCGTCTTTATGGTTTTAAGCAATAAGCAATAATAAAAGCACTTGTTTATCCCGACCATAAATTTGATCCAGTCGAGCCGGATGATTAAATTCTTTTTTTCAAGGTCCTTCGAAAAATATTGAATTGAAACGTGTAAAAAGGGATATAAAATAAATATTTGTTTTGTTGTCATATTGATGTAGTTAGTTATTGTTTACTATAAATTGAATTAGGTATTTACTGTAACTCTTTGTCGCAACATTTTGTTGTAAATTGATGGACTTCCTGCAACTAGCAGAACTCTAGACACTACCAGGGCTGCTCAAAAAGTGAAAGACTTTCATGGTAAGTTGTACGAAACTCTGTAATTGACTGTTAATAAAAAACGTGTGTACTGTGTTTATTTCCTCATTGATATATTGTTATATGCACTATTTTTTATGTTGTGTTGATATATTGAATTTATATTGATATTTGTATATTTCTGTACTGTGTGTTTTAAAAAATATTTCACAATCTCTCTTGAACAGTTAAAGGCACAGCGAACCAGTGTCAAGGGTAAAATCACACGGATAAGTAATTGGTTGCAATCAAATGCAGACATTGAAAATGAAGTTAAACATTTTGTCAGACACGAGAGATTAGAACTTGCCTTCAGCAAGTACGAGCAAATCCAAGACTCAATAGAATGTATCCCTGGGTATGAAACACTTGACACTGAAGTTCGTGAGGACATGGAACAAACTTGCTATGATTTGTTGGTTCAGATACAAAAATGTATTGAAAGGTTAACTCCACCCTCACAAGTTGTTCCAAATTCTCAAAGTGTAGCTCATCAAAGCCCCTCTCCCCCTTCTGTAAGATTACCAGAGATAAAGATCAACCCTTTTAATGGTAAAATTTCTGAATGGAACTCTTTCATTCAGTTGTTTGATACATTAATTACACACAATACCTCACTAAATGACATTCAAAAATGTATGTACTTAAAGTCATTTTTGAGAGACGAACCTCTAAAAATCATTGAAAGCTTACTCGCAACGAATGATAACTTTGAAACTGCAATTAACTTACTGAAAGAAAGATACGAGAACAAATTGTCGGTGATTAATGCTCATTTCATCTCACTATTAAAAATAGAATCTGTTGTCAAATGTACTGGTCCCAATTTAAGACAATTTGTAACTGATCTAAAGAAAAATCTTGATTTAATTAGTAATCTTAATTATTCTTACAAACAACTCTGGGAATTTCTCTTAATTTATTTATTTGAGAAAAAATTTTGGCACTCGTAAAGCCTTCGAGACCGAGCGAGATATTAACATGTTGCCAAATCTCACTCAATTTCTTGATTTCTTACACAAAAGGTGTACCATTCTAGAAAACTTGTCTTCTGTAGACAGTACTCAAAAAAATCCTACTAAAGGAGTCTCGTTGCATGTCAGGCAACAAAGCAAATCAGTTCTGTGTAGTTTTTGCAATCAAAATTCTCATAAAATATATTCTTGTGAAACATTTAAAAAGTTAAACTTGCCTGATAAGCAGGAATTTGTTCAAAGTAAAAAACATTGCTTTAACTGTCTCGGTACTAGTCACTCGAGAAGTAAATGTACCTCTACTCGAAGATGTTCTTTGTGTGCTCAGAAACATCACACTCTTTTGCATAACTCTCAAGTACACACACCTCAATATTGTTTCAATGGCGATAGTCCTCCCTTTTTTCAAGATAATGTTTTTGATAATCAAACCTCAGGAGCCCATGGTACTCAAAGTGATCAGCCTATAGATAGGCACTCTCTCGACAGAAGTCAGTCATGTTTCTTTCAAGAGCATGATACCCTGCCTCCTCAAAATAGAGGACCCCCTCAACTACCCCAAGATAGGTGTTTCTCTCAGAATAGAGACCCCGCTCAGATGCCTCTGAATAGAGCCCCCCCTCAAATATCTCAGAATAGAGATTCCTTTCAGATACCTCAAAATAGAGGCCCTCGTTTTTAGTGTAAGTGCAGAAAGTCAGTTACAGGATACACATTCATTAAACTTATCCACTCTCTCGAATAATAATTCTGATGTGTTGTTAGCTACTGCTCGTGTAACTCTGTTTGCTGCGAATGGACATCCTGTTCAAGCGAAAGTTCTCTTAGATTCTGCAAGCCAGAACTCTTTTGTAACCAATCAGCTCGTAGAGAAGTTAAACTACGTTCCCTATAACAAATCACTTCATATAAGTGGAATCTCTCAAGGCACTATGAAGTCGAACAAGATGGTTGATGTGAGGCTGTACTCCAATGTGTATCATAACAGAAGTTTTAAGTTGACTTGCGCTGTATTCGACAACATAACTTGCAGACTTCCGCAAGTCCTCATTGATCAAAACAAAATCAATATCCCCAATCATTTTATGTTAAGTGACCCCTATTATGCTTCCCCATCAGACATCGATATGTTGATCGGTGCTGATCTCTATTATGATTTGATGTTAAATGGTGTATATAGTTTAGGTAAGAACCTCCCTGTCTTGCAAAATACTCATTTAGGATTGGTAATTCCAGGAAACGCTCCTGTTTTTAATCCTTGTTTGAACAATAGTTCAACTCATGTCAGCGTACATAGCCCTGCACGTAGAGACGTGTACAGTGGTGTATGTTTGAATAATAGTTCAACTCTTTCTCTCAGTTTTGATAATCCTGCACATAGAGATGTGTACGGTGATGTATGTGTGAACAATCGTTCAATTCCTCTTAGTGTTAACAACCCTGCACATAGAGACGTGTACGGCGGTGTTCCTCTGTTTGTTCAATCCTCTGAACAACACTCTCTCAATAAGTTAGTTAATTTATCCCTCATGCCACCTTTTGAGCATAAAAAGTTGTATGACTCATTCTTCAGTGTTAGAAAATGGAATCGTCGTTTGTATCATAAGCAAGTGTTGCCCTCTTTTGCCCGAGTATGACAATATTCAATGATTAAGATTTAATGTAATTGAGATTATGTTAAATGTTGTACTTTGCGAAGTGCCCTCTCTATTAACGCGCGTTCTGTCAACGTGTTTAAAAGAATTCTGCGTGTCTTAGTAAACTCAAGGCGGTGTTGCCGTCGTTCCCGTTATACTTAAAGAAGTATCCTCTGTTTGTTGATAAGTCAAGGCAGTGTTGCCGTCGTTCCCTGTTATACTTAAAAAAAGGTATTCTCTGTTTGTTGTCTGTTGATAAGTCAAGGCGGTGTTGCCGTCGTTCTCTTTAATACTTAAATAAGTATTATGTTGTTTGTGTTTCTGAATAGAATAAACCCCCAGGCGGTGTTGCCGTCGTACTTTTTAATTCTTAAAGAATTATTCCTTTGTTTTTGTTCTGTAAATAGATTGTGTTTATTTCTCAGTTGGAGTTCTTACTCTCTCTTTCTCGTTAATGAAGATGGGATCTTCATGGCACGGGAATATGTTGGGGAAACACCCCAACACGTGTATAAACTATCGTTTTTCACCGTATAGTTTGGTGATAACACCCTGTATGTATGTAGAATGAATGAGCCATAATTAAAGACAAAATAGATTTATTTCACCCCGGGTACAACCCAATTTGTACATTTAAATCAGCAAATGTCACGTTCTTCAAAACCCCTTCTCAGATAAAAACCGACGTAGCTTTCCCGCGCTAAGGTCCCTCCCGAAATTGTAAGAAAGATCATATTTCAGTTCAATTAAGACGTTCGCTTGAATAGCAGTAAAACGTGCTGTTCTCCGCTGGCCAAAGGTCAAATCCCTTTTTGGGCCAATTTTTCTCCTTTTGTATGCACATTATCCCAAGATTTCAAGACAAGAAACGACGTAGCGTCTCTTTCCCCCTTTTGTTGAAGAGAATCCATAAAATGGCGGCACCGAATTGATAACTCAAGTGGTCCCTGTACTGTGGTAGTATACTAGTTGATTCAAGGATTCAAAGTGGAATCCCTAGCTGATTAGAGTGAAGTAAAACATTGGAGATTAAGGTATTCTGTACGAAAGAAAGGTGCTAGATTGAAAGCATAAAATATAATTTCATTGAAAGTCAGAAAGGACAAACATATTTCAGTTAGAAATTGCATAATCAAGACTTTTAGTCTTTAGTTAATAATTAAGAAACCTTTTGTAATATTAGTTTTATACTTGAACGAATGATGAATGATTGAAAGTTTTAGTCTAAGAATTGTACATATAATTTCTATTTAACATAGAAAACACTGTTTATTTATCTCCATTATATTTAAATGCAATTTACACCTGCATAATTAAATCATATCAATACCGAATACATGTTTCAATTTATCTCACCACCCTATATTATACTGTCCATTAAAAGTGGTTAATTAAGATACCACACCCGTCTTTATGGTTTTGAACAATAAGCAATAATAAAAGCACTTGTTTATCCTGACCAGGGGCCTTGTCAAAATTCTAAGCGTGTACATTTGGTCCAGATCAGAGGAGGTCAAATATATTTTTTCTTCAAACGTCAGTAAATCCGTCATTACTCGACTGTGTAGGCGGCCGTGAAGTTTCGTTTTTCCTCCGCCGGAGCTTTACTTTTCACTTTTCCGCCGGCGGAGGTAAAAGTGCTGTCATAGCAACATAGATACAATACAAACAGACAACAAAATAGGCGTCAACAACTCAAGATTTATTATACTACAATTTGTATTTATCACTCAATTTGTGACTGCATTTCTAAAAATCACTAATTTAGGAACAAATTGGTTATTATTTAATCGAACTTACTCAATAACTGCTTATCAATACTGACAGCTTCATCTTACAAATTCACCGACACCGGTCTAAGCAAGGCCACCTACGACCGTGGTCTAAGCCGCCTTGCGAACCCATTTATCTTTAATAATAATTAGATATTATTACTATTAAAAAGATATGTTTTTGCATTAATTTGTCGACATTTGAAGAAAAAACAGCATATTTTATTTGGAGGAAAAGTTACTTTTCATGGCTTGCTCTCTATTACCAGCCTCACTACGTTCGGCTGTTAAACACGAGCGCGCCATGAAAAGTATCACTTTTCCTCCATATAAAATAATATACTATTTTCTTCAAACGTCAGTAAATCCGTCATTACTCGACTGTGTAGGCGGCCGTGAAGTTTCGTTTTTCCTCCGCCGGAGCTTTACTTTTCACTTTTCCGCCGGCGGAGGTAAAAGTGTTGTCATAGCAACATAGATACAATACAAACAGACAACAAAATAAGCGTCAACAACTCAAGATTTATTAAACTACAATTTGTATTTATCACTCAATTTGTGACTGCATTTCTAAAAATCACTAATTTAGGAACAAATTGGTTATTATTTAATCGAACTTACTCAATAACTGCTTATCAATACGGAATTAAAACGCAATCAGAGATCCAATCGTAAAAAAATAATTATTGTTGACAGTGTCCACTGACAGCTTTATGTTATATTCACCGACACCGGTCTAAGCAAGGCCACCTACGACCGTGGTCTAAGCCGCCTTGCGAACCCATTTATCTTTAATAATAATTAGATATTATTACTATTAAAAAGAGATGTTTTTGCATTAATTTGTCGACATTTGAAGAAAAAACAGCATATTTTATTTGGAGGAAAAGTTACTTTTCATGGCTTGCTCTCTATTACCAGCCTCACTCCGTTCGGCTGTTAAACACGAGCGCACCATGAAAAGTATCACTTTTCCTCCATATAAAATAATATACTATTGTTAAGCTCCTCTTCAAGTGCTACTTCACAATGCACATGTGGAAGTGGAATTGTTCAGTTTTCATGTCTTTTGGCTAACTTAGCTCCTTGGCTGGCAGATTACAGAAATACAAAACCAACGATCCGCGACTACAGGAGAACTAGGAGCAGATAAGATGAGTAAAATTCGACTGTTTCATATAAATATGCAATCGGTGAGAAATAAAGTAAATGAGCTAGAAACCTATCTGGCAGATAGATGGGTAGATGTTATATGTTTGACTGAACATTGACTGATGTAGCCTGAAGCAGCTATACTTCATTGTTCTGCATACAACTTGGCTACGGCAGTGTATCGTAATAGCCATAAAGGTGGAGGATCTGCAATACTGTTGAATTTCATGCTGGATTTTAGGCTTATCACTCAAGTAAATGCTCTGACTGTTGAGATGTCTATTGAAATCTGTTGCATTTATGTAAAAAAATTAAACCTTTATATTGTTTCAGTTCACAGGTCTGATGCAGGCTCTTTCCAAACATTCTTATATACTATAGAGCAGACCCTGGATATATTAGGTAGCGTTGATAACATAATGCTAGCGGGTGACTTTAATGTACATTTTGGCACGGGGGAGCGCGAATGTATTGATCTGTGCAGTTTGCTCCCGTCCTGTGGTCTCATACGTGAGCAGATTTATAACTAAACAAACACGGGGTGTGAACTGCCTGGACAATGAGTTCTCTAGCCTGAGTAGGGATGATTATGTTGTTGACATACTTGATACTACACTATCAGACCATCGAGGACAACTCATCGAATTCCCACTACCTATGATAAAGAATGACCCAAATGTAGTTGACACCCTTTGTAGACCACTGACTAGAGTGGGTAGGAACCATTTTTTTAGGGGGATTGAAGGGGCAAGCTGGGACTTCTTGAATAACCGGGAACTAACACCTAACACTACATTGACTTTATTCCATTGTACTATAATGCAGATATATTTAAATGCTTTTCCCTTGAAAAATATAAAAAACCTAAAGATCAAAATCGCATTATTAATTGGTTCAATGATGACTTACGTTCGATGAGGGAGATCATGCATCTTCTTAAAGAAATGTATAACTGGAAACCATCTGATATACTAAGACATGACATAAAAGAATACAAAAAACTTTATAAATCTGCTATTAAGAGTGCAAATGATAACTTAATTAAGAATGCTTCCAATCCTGTTAAATGCATGTGGAGCATTATAAATGAACATAGGGGCGTGAATAGAGGAGAGACGGAGGATGTGAGTGATACACCTGATCAGATTAATAAATTTTTTGTCAACATCGCCACTGATATACATGTATGATAGCCAACTGGGTACCTCAAATCTTGATCCGTTGCAGTGCCTAGTGACGCCTCAAGAGGATTTTACATTTAGGAAAATCACACAAATAGAAGTTCGATATATAATTACAAATCTCAAAAATAAAAAATAATAAGGATCCATTTGGTTTTACTGTGGAGTTAATAAAAACCATAAAAAACTTTATTGTGGGACCCCTAACCAGGCTCCTGAATCAGTGTCTCAAAGAGAATGTATTTCCTACCATTCTAAAACAGGCTGCAGTGGTACCGGTCTATAAGAAGGGGGATGCAAATAATCCCTCAAACTATAGACCTATATCACTGTTGCCCATACTCTCGAAAGTATTTGAGAAGTGCTTGGCTGTGAGGGTGTCCCATTTCTTTGAGAGTACTGGTATTCTGCCAGAGAGTCAATTTGGATTTAGGACGAGTTGTAGCGCCTCACTTGGTATCGCGAGTCTGGTTGAGCAGATTCGTGCGGCCTTTGAGAGCAGGGTGTACTTATCTGGGACCTTCTGCGACCTAAGTAAGGTCTTTGACTGTGTCTGACAGCAGCTGCTTCTCGATAAATTTAAAAAATGCAATGTTAATGAAAACAGCACTGAAGGGATCTCTAGTTATCTTTCTAACAGATCTCAACTAGTACGGGCATGTGGAGTGGAATCGGCCAAGAGAGTGCTATCGATTGGTGTGCCACAGGGATCTATACTTGGTCCAGTTCTATTTCTAATATACATCAATGACTTGCCAAATGTTGATCCTATAAGTAAGTACACGCTCTTCGCGGATGACGCTACTATGTCGTATGTTGGAAATGAGATCGATGAGGCAATGTTAGCTTCGGGTGAGGCACAGGAAAGGGCGAAATAGTGGTTTGCGGCAAATAAACTCTTCCTAAATGCTGGAAAAAGCCAGAACATTGTTTTCCCAACTAGACAGCCTGTCCCGAGGAGGTGTCTAAAAGTGTGAAGTTCCTGAGGGTGCGCATGGATCCCAGGCTGCGCTGGAGCTCTCACACGGATTCGGTTGTGAGCAGACTTGGCCCAAATATATTCCTATTACGCAGAATCTCTGATAGTGTCTCAAAACCAACCTTGAGACAGGCCTACTTTGCTCTGGGTCACTCACATATCAGTTATGCAGTATTGATTTGGGGTCACAGTGCCGGGTCTGCGGATGTGTTCAGGTTACAGCGGAGGGCTATAAGAATAGTTAGTGGGCTATCTTATCGGGATGAATGCCGACAGGCTTTTATGTGTCTGGATGTCTCGACACTGCCTTCCCTGTTTATTTTGGAGTGCTTGCTCTTTGTGAGGGATCGCCTGAATCAGCGCCCTAAGCATGGGGACATTCACAGTTATGATACACGTGGAAAAGACAATCTAGTGCCTGCTTACTGGAGATTACAGAGATGCCGAGATGGCCTGAGCTGTCTCTGCATTAAATTCTATAATAAAGTGCCTGTTCTCATAAAAAACCAATCTCGAACAAATTATAAGAAAAGTATAAAATACTTCCTCATCAGTCGGGCATTTTTTAGTGTCAATGAATTTTTGAATTGTGATTCTGATGCTTTTTTATGAATGTAATCGTTTGTTTTCTGTCATTTTATTATAAATAGTTCTGATGTCTTTGGAAAGTCTAGGAAATTTAGTATATTTTAATATTAGGGTTAGTTGTAAACAGTTTTATTAAGGTTAAATTATGTTTTAATACTACGATATTGACTTGTGTAAATGTAATTCTGTGTGATAACACCAATAAACGATTTGATTTGATCCACTTCTGATATGTCGCTGTAGACGTCGGTGACCATTGTAATGGATCTGTTTTTGCCAGCCGAACAACAACATACATTCCACTGAAAACACTCAGTTTCGGATTGCTTGGTGAGGGCATCATTTAAAGAAAGCTCATCATACTGGTCGACCAGTAAGAGGAGACTGGACGGCAGAGACGATAGGGCAGGTGAAGTTGGAGGGAAGAGAGGGGAAGGGCCTGGCCCGCACGCACAGCACAGCGCCAGACGCCAGCAGCCGAAGCCCCCGGGTAGCATTTTTGTATCGAGCATCCAGAAAACCGCTTTTTATAGCATGACTGTAATATAAATGTTATAAAATTGTTAGCTAGAATACCCCCCGTTACTTTTCTCCAAATATTTGAACACTTCATGTATGGCCCTCCGCTCGCTTCGCTCGCTACAAGGGTGCAACCAACCAAAACTAACCCAAACTAACCTAAAATATGAAAAGCCTGTACATTTCTATTATAGTAGCGCTATAAAAATTCGGGCCGGCTACGGGCGCTGCACTTCAGCACAGCTCACGTTTGCCACTTCTTGTCGTCTCTCGCTGCCCGCACCGAACTCTCCAGTTACATCGCAAAATAGGCCTGTAGGTCGGACATTGTCCCACGAGATCAAAAATTGAGATTGTTGAAAGAAAACAAAAACCTTCAATTTTGAAGCCGCGCAATTTCTGAACGGGTTGTCCTAAAAATCTCGGTGTATTCTCATTGGATTCGCTGGTTCTTTCTCTACAAGATGACCGCCTCGTATAGTCAAAGAATTTTTTTTTTGAACATTTCCCCAAGATTTGGGACTTTTTTGGAAAATTTTGAGAGTTTTTGGCCAATACTTTTGAAGATATTTTGTCGTAGGTCAAATCTGTGGCCATATTCTTGTTCCGTGTTACACTAAGTAACTGATTTTAAGCTACTTAGTATTAAAAACCTCTGCGTAATCCAAAAAACCCAAATTCAAGTCAAAAATGTGAAAACGACCGAAAATGGCTACCTAAAGATCCACCAATAAATTTTTGCGGGACATAGTATTTTAGCTTTTGACTACCCTCTAGGTGGGTAAAATGCCCACAAAAAATTAGCCAAATCGAAGGGGGTCGATGCAAAGTGTGGCTCTTCTTAAATAATTTTGCTCTTTAACACACACTCTAAGATACGTAGTTCTGTCCAAAATTGATCTATTTGAACGCCACTTATATAATCAATTTTAAGATTAATTTCAATGGCGTGCCTTGGAATTTGAAAAAAGGAAAGGAATTTATAAAATCTCGCCTATTTATAATGTAATTGGATTCGCCTCTCGTTTTTCATCTCAGGCTTTGACTTATATTTATTTATTATGCTTGATTTTTTTAACAGACTCCAAGAACTGATCCATTTGTGCAACATAGCACACTATATAAGTGCACAGTCCTAATAGCTGATAAATAACTTTTCGAAAATATCACTCGATGAAGATGCCATTATGTGTAAACTGTCTGGCTTCTATCTATGCAAATCAAAAAATAAATTCCTGGTTTCCAACAAACTCTACGAATACAAACGTCACGTGAACGCTTACTTAATCAAAATAACTGCTTATTCGGCGGTAAAGCACTCGGAACTTAACCTCTAGGCTTTAGCATTTGAGCGGGTCAATGAACCTGTATGTAAACCGAGAAGCAATTGGAGACAAACGGCTACAGACGCACACCTTTCTTTTGGAAATATCCGCCGAGTCCTCCCGCCTGACGAGTCCTGGGCATTATACACACGTTTCTGACAAATAAATGTCTTTATGGTCCAGGAAATTACTTTCAGCGAGCTTCGTGGCTCAATGGTTAAATGCTGCGTTTCTGATACGGCGCGGCGGCCCGGGTTCAATTCCAGCGGCAAGACATGTTTTTTAAGGTTATGTTTGTAAAAAGTATTCTGCAGCATGCCTTGGGTTAGTTTTGGATAGTTTTTGTTGGCTGCATGAAGTGATGAAAATACAAAAGTAAACATTGTGATGCGCGCGCAAGCCTAGGACTCGTCAGACGGAAGGACTGCGGTTAGACAGCCTGCAAAACATATTCCCGTCGCAGATACCTTCTGACGAGACCTAGGCTTGCGCGCGCATCACAAACACATGCGTTGTTTAATGTTTACATTTGTAACCTTTGTATTAGAATGTCTACTATTACACGTCACGCATGGCCCTCCGCTGGCTTCGCTCGCTACAGGAGCACAACCAGCTAGAGATGGGTCGATCCTGCTATTGCTATCTGTTACGGCAACGCTTTCATAACCGTTCAAAATAGCTACTACTTCGTAGCAGTTATCCAAGCTAGGGATTCCGGATTAGTACTATTAGAGTTTATTTTATTCTACAGCAATATATCATTTAGCGGCAGCGGATTTTTCTGAGCTAATTATATTTTGAGAACATATTTTACCATCCCTTTTTACCTCCGTCTCTGCGCCCGTTCCATATAATATCAATTAACATCACATTATGACCTACAAAAAAATCCTTCAAAATGATATATAACCTATATTATGACCGAAAAGAAGAATTTTATCCTTTTTCTTTTCACGTTATATTTTACCCCATATTTTACATCGCATATCATGATCTATACCCAATTTCCTTTCATTTGATACCCCACAAGGTAAATTTGGAAAGACACCTTCTTTTCATCCTATATTTCGACCCCAATTTTCCCATATATTCTACATCGCATCATGATTTATACCTAATTTCCTTTAATATGATACTCAATAATTTAGATTTTGAACGCAACGCGACCTACAATTCTGCGAAAGGGGGAGCAGAATGCAGATTAGAGTGATTAGATTACAGAATAAACATAAACCAAACAGCTTCACATTGTTAAACGGCAAACTCCGACACCGGCGACACCCGCATGGTTCTGCTTCTAATATTTCATAAATTTTAATATTTATCAATACTTAGATACTACAGAGATACGAACGACTGTTTAGTGTAGCTGCTAGTTTTAAAATCCCGTAACTATTATAACTGATTCGAACTGAATAGCAGTTATAATGATTGTGTTTGCATTCGTTTCTCGCTTCGGTAAAGTAATTGCGACTTTCAGCGCCAACAGTCTGATTTTGCTGCCAGTACTTGTAGGCTTGTTTTTTCCTACCTACAGCTCTTTCGCATCTTCTGTCGAACCAGGGCTTTCCCTTTAACGTTAACTTGATCGAATTTGGGATATATGCTTCCATTCCTGAGACGATTACTTGCGTGATCTCTTTGTAACAGACCGACTGGTCGTCAGTGCCAAAGCAGACGTCGAACCAATAAAAATCTAGGTAGAACTCTCTTAGATCCTCCCAGTTTGCACAATTGTAATGCCAGATTTTACGACGCAATGGTGGATCCTTTTGTAGTAGTGGCACTGTGGCAGGTCACAAACCGTTGTAATAAGTTTGTGGTCAGAAGTACCTAATGGCGGACCAACTGTAATTGTGTACGCATCAGGATATGTGGTTGAAAAAAGATCCAGGAGGGCGGCAAATTCGCCCCTCTCTGGGATCCCAGTTGGTTCATCTTCAAGTTGAGTAAGCCCAGAGCTGATGGCAAATGTTTCAGCTTCTCTACCTTCGTTGTCGGTCTTGTTTTTTTTTGGTGTTTGAGCCAGTTTGTGTTATGGGCATTGAAATCTCCCAGAACGATTATTTCTGAATCGGGGCGGTCGACCTGTTTTTTTCAAAAGTGGTAACTAGTGTTGTAAAAAAGCTTAGGTATGCTCTCACGCTCGTAGGACGATAGAGGCAGCATATGAGCTTGGTTAATCCCTTCTCTCTAGGGGAATCAACACCTTGTCGTTGGTGAGAGGGCTCAGTAACCTATATTCAGGGAGCGAGACCGGTGGTAGTGTAGCTACCGGTAGGGCCGGTAAGGTCTCGAAGTGACGTAGGTGAAGCTAAGAAGATTCCCACGCAGCGTTTGACCCAGAGTGGGTGGCTGCAAACCGCGTCTGACCCATAGTGGGCGGCTGATCTCATATGATATCAACCCGTCTTTGGCAAGAGTGGTATGGAATATGCCAATACCTACCATGAAATGCTCTCGAATTTCAAAACTGATATACCCCAGGTAAAAAGGGAAAGCCCAGAATCTCACACAGTTGGAAGAACTGTCAGTCCCATGGATTCTGGGGTGGACAAAAATTCGAGCGAACCCATCAAAGGATTAAGAGAAATATTTGTCGGAAAATATAACAACCGGACATTGTCAAGTCCCGAACACTTCCTAGAACTAGAAGAAGAACTTAGCCATATAAAATGGAATATAATATGTCTCTGTGATACTCGACTGCCTGGCGAAAAAGCAACCACCCTAAGATCAGGACATGTCCTGTACCAGAGGAACGCAGAGGTATTAAACTTGGAGGAGTAGCATTTATAATACACAAAAATATCAAACATCAAATACAAAAATACTGCCCAGTGTCTGAAAGAGTCATTTATATAACTTAAATTAAACAAGCGATACGACATGCAAATTAT
The DNA here is from genome assembly GCA_016904865.1 of Pissodes strobi. Classification (NCBI taxonomy): domain Eukaryota; kingdom Metazoa; phylum Arthropoda; class Insecta; order Coleoptera; family Curculionidae; genus Pissodes; species Pissodes strobi. The sequence goes on along the minus strand of MU183022.1, from coordinate 148,183 downwards.
CCAAGTATACGCACCGACCAGCACTGCAGCAGACGAAGAAATAGAACAACTGTATGAAGATATACTAAAAGCGAAACAACAAGAAAAATCCCACTATGTAATAATCAGTGGGGATTTTAATGTTAAAATTGGACAGAAAGGGGTGGACGAAAACTGCGAATATATTGGTAAATTTGGTTTAGGAGAAAGGAACATCAGAGGACAAAGGCTAATAAATTTTTTCTCAGAAGAGAAAATGTACTGTCTAAACACCCCAACGCAAATGGACATGGATTAGTCCATGTAAGAGATATAAAAACGAGATTGACTACATTCTCTCGAACAACAGAAGAATAAACGTAGATGTCTCCGTTCTGAACCAATTTGACACAGGGGGCGATCACAGACTGGTACGGGCTAGACTTGTTTACCAAAAATAAAATCGAAAGAGGATAACTCATATACAAAACCAGGTTCCCCACAAATTAAACACTCACAAACAAAAAAGATGAGTATCAGCAAGAACTAAAAAAGAAATTGGAACCTGTTGAAGATCACAAAAATTTGGACCGTGATGATCTATCGGCCAAAATACGTTCAGACATCCAAGTAGTGACCGAGAAATTATGCACACGCAATAGAAACAGAAGACAATGTACACTAAGTCAAGAAACGAAGATGCTGATGGAAAGAAGACGCGAAACCAGAAAAGAGTCAAACCACTACCACCGTCTATAGATATTCTAATAAGTCCGCTCACTCCAGCGTGCCGTGGAAAATCCCGCCATTGGCCTTGAACACACTCGGCCACGGTATGCGTGCAGCTACCGTGTACGATCAATATATGAATTGTCCAACTCACGCTCGATTACTTTTATACGGGGAGCATTCTATTAGGAATATATGATATGAATATGATTATTAATGTTTGTATTATTAATTTTTTACGAACAATTATTTACATTCTCTGTCTAATTTATAGCTCATTAGTGATAGTACTTTGTAATAGTTATTTAGTACCTATTGTAATAAATAAGTAAATAATAAACGAAACATTACCTACGATATGGATAAAAATAGTAGGTATCTACAATTAATACGAAACTCAAAAACAACTGGTAATGTTTAACTAGGAACGCAAATTACAAAATATAACAAGAAAACAGCGGAACAATTTTAACCTGATATTTTCGGCTGTCGAGAGTTATCGATATCTTTTTACATTTTATTATTAATATGACAAATGTGTTGCACAGTGGATGCCGTCTTTAACAAAAAAAAAAACACCAACTAACCGCTTCAAATGACTAAAAAAAGTTAAGACTAAGTGAAACTAACCGAAAGTTGATTCGACAACTAACCCAAACTAACCAAATCTATAAAAATCGATTATAACGTATCGGAACTCAAATGGCTAAAATAAGTTGAGACTAAATGAAACTAACCGAATGTTGATTAGACGGCTAACCAGAACTAACCAAATCTATTAAAATCGATTATAACGTATCGGAACCGACTCAAATGGCTAAAATAAGTTGAGACTAATTGAAGCTAACCGAAAGTTGATTAGACGGCTAGCCAAAACTAACCAAATCTATTAAAATCGATTATAACGTATCGGAACCGACTCAAATGGCTAAAATAATTTGAGACTAAATGAAACTAACCAAAAGTTGATTAGACGGCTAACCAAAACTAACCAATAAGTAAAATAAATTGAGACTCATTAACAAGTGTTTGCTTTTATCACGTATACTGTGCTACTCGCTGGTTTTTCATAAATAATCATTTAAAACTTTTACAAATCTGCTGTAATTGGTACTACTTTTGCCTGTCGACTTTCAATGTATAATTTTGTTTTTATTGAAATTTGGCAGACGACGCGGGGCAGGTTTGTAGAAAGGCTGTGTTGCCAGATTTATTTTTAAATTCCATATGATTTTAAATTAAAACGGTACATTTCTGTGTTTGACAATTTTATGTTAGTCAATAGTTGTGTTGTGCTGATTTTAAACCAAATTTTTTTCTTCCTGAAATTACTATTTTATATAACTTATTAAAGCGAGGCAAAGCGATAGTGATATAATATAAGAATTAAAACTATTTATTGATCTAACTAACCCAAACTAACCAAAACTTTCAGTTAGTTTCACTTTGTCTCAACTTACTTGAGACATTTGAACCGGTTCCGATATGTTATAATCAATTTTAATACATTTGGTTAGTTGTCTAATCAACTTTCGGTTAGTTTCACTTAGTCTCAACTTATTTTAGTCATTTGATCCGGTTCCGATATGCTATAACCAATTTTAATAGATTTGGTTAGTTTGGGTTAGTCGCCGAATCAACTTTCAGATAGTTTCACTTAATCTCAACTTATTTTAGACATTTCAATTGGTTCTGATACGTTCTAATCAATTTTAATAGATTTGGTTAATTTGGGTTAGCCGCCGAATCAACTTTCAGTTAGTTTCACTTTCTCTCGACTTATTTTAGTGATTTTAACCGGTTCCGCTGGGTTATAATCAATTTTAATAGATTTGGTTAGTTTGGGTTAGTCGCCGAATCAACTTTCAGTTAGTTTCACTTAATCTCAACTTATTTTAGACATATGAATCGGTCCCGATACGTTATAATCCATTTTAATTCATTTGGTTAGTTTGGGTTAGTCGTCCAATCAACTTTCGGTTAGCTTCATTCACTTCGTCTCATAAAAATTCAATAATTCTTTACCAATTTTATAAGAGAGAAAGAGGGAGAGATCACGTGTAGTTACACAACAGTCATCAACAGTACAATAAGAAAAACTACGCTTAGCCATCTTAACCATATATATTTTTTAAATAGCGTAAAGCGTGCGAAAACTATTCCGTAAAAATAAATTCACACCGTCCGATCGCGAAAGTACTTGCGAAAACTGAGTCACAGCTAAGCCGTGACATTGACGTGTAGCCGATGGGCGAGGGATTTGCGCAGGCAGGAGGGACATTTTCCGCGGCACGCTCGAGTGAGCGGACTTATTAGAATATCTATAGACGGTGCCACTACCAAGAACTCAACAATATAGTAAGAAAAAAAAATACGTAAAGACCTAAGAACCTACAACACTAAAATAATCCAACAAGCCAAAAAAGATAATAATAACATATAAGTACTACGAAAAAACAAATCGAGGAGGAAACGAAAAATAACAAAGATCAAAGATAAGGAAGGAATTGTTTCAACAGACCGACGAACCATCACAAACATAATAAAGGAATTCTACCAAAAATTATACAAGTCATGTATCTCAGACACGTCAAATGCAAAAACAACGATTATGAATGTGGGATCCGAAGAAATCCCGGATATAACAAACCAAGAAATAAGAACAGCATTGAAACAAATGAAAAATAGAAAAACCCCGGGAGACGGCAACATATCCTGCGAAATGTTAAAAATCGGGGGGAGATCCAATAATCAAATCACTAAGGATACTCTTCAATAAATGCTTAAATGAAGGTAAAATTCGTGAAGATTGGCGAAGCGCAGAAGTCATCCTTATACCCAAAAAGGGAGACGATACAAATATTGATAACTATCGACCGATAAGCCTTCTGTGACACTTATACAAACTGCTCTCTAGAATAATGATAAATAGACTAACAAGTTTGATGCTTACCAACCAGTGGAACAAGCCGGATTTCGCAAAGGTTTCAACACCCTAGACCACATACAAAGAATGAAACTAATCATCGAAAAGACAAATCAATACAACATCGACATACACCTGGCCTTCGTAGACTATCAAAAAGTCTTCGATTCCATTGAACTTTGGGCCGTACTTAGAGCACTAGATGGAGCTAGAATAGACTCAAGATGCTCTAAACTAATAAGCAATATCTACGAAAAAGCATCCCTAAGAGTACACATCGATGAAGACCTGATAACAGGCAAAATTCCCATCGAGAGGGGCGTCCGACAGGGAGACCCAATGTCTCCCTAGCTCTGGAGGAAGTCTTCAAAAAATTGCCTTGGCAAGATAAAGGAATTAAAATAGATGGGACATACCTGAACCACTTGAGATTTGCAGACGACATTATAGTGATGAGTACTGACAAAAACGAACTAGAAACGATGCTGCATCAACTCCAACAGGCATTAACCGATGTGGGACTGCAAATGAATATTCAGAGGACCAAAATCATGAGCCGTGAAAATATATAAATAAACATAAATAATCAGATAATAGAAAACGTTGACCATTACGTATACCTGGGTCACAAATTAAGGCTAGGGAAAGAAAATCAGACCGCGAAGATATCGCGAAGAATAGGACTGACATGGGCCGCTTTCGGTCAGCTGAACTACATTTTTACTAACCCTACAATACCAATTTGCCTCATACGGAAAGTATATGAAACGTACATACTGCCGGTGGCTACTTATGGCTTAGAAACTCTCCCGCTTACAGAAAAAAGTGCAGAAAAACTAAGGATTACACAAAGATCGATGGAAAGAAGAATACTCGGTGTGAAGTTAAGATAGAGAATCCGCAACGAAATCATCAGAGAAAGAACAGGCCTAACAGATATTATCAAAAGAATAATGACACTCAAATGGCAATGGCTAGGACACCTTGCAAGGCAGAATGCAGATTGGTGGACAATAAGACTGGCACATTGAAGACCTAAAGAAACAAAAAAGAGTGTGGGAAGACCGCAGAAAAGATGGTTGGACGATGTCAAAAGATGCGCAGGTAGACAGTCGTTCCGAGTAGCACAGGACAGAAATTCGTGGAGGGTCCTGGGAGAAGCCTTCGTCCAGCAGTGGACCGAGAGAGGCTAAAGGAGAAGAATCCCTTGGCAGTAAACTTAAGCCACATGACGTCTAGGTTGTTCGGTTCGAGTGCTTCCTCGCGGACACACGTAAGGTCGTTTCGGACAAAAAGGCATATTCCGAACTTATATCTAAATCGGGAGTGTAGGTCGTATCCAGGGTAGAGGTAGTTTACTGTTGTTGTTGTAGAACATACTTTTGTTTCTGTAAGGGCCAGTATGTGTGGTTTATTTGTTTTTAGATGTTGGTGTACCAAATTAATGTTTGTATATAGGACTCTTATGTTGCAGAAATCTATTTTAAATTAGTTAAGTATCCTTGCTGACTATGAAACGTTGCATGAAGGGCCTCCAGGGTCACCCGGCGCCTGATGGAAATCCCAATGGCCGGGGCGTTTATCTCCGAAATGTTTTGATCTTAGAAGCGTCATATATTTCTACTGTGAATCCATAGATCTATATCTTTTTATTCGTGCTGCTTTTTCAGTTTCCTCGTTTTTTTCGTGCGTTTCATCAAGTTTCAAATCACAGTAGCGTGATCCAACAGTGGTCTGTTTTCTAATTTTCGGTTCGGTTTTACGACGCGACCCGACGTTGGTCGAATTGGCAGAATTACCGATTGCTTTCAACGGTCTGGTTGCTCAGTGGTCAGATACTGTGTTTGTGATACGACGGTCCTGATCCGACTGCTGTCTGAGGGCGCTAGTTCAAATCACTCCCAGTTTCAGCTAACGACGCTAAAGGAGTTTTGAAACTGATGTCGCTTTTTCCGTGTCATCGGGGCTCAAATAACACCCCAGGGTGCTAAAGAAGTGTTCACTTCAAAAAAAAGGTATGTGCTTAAAACCGCACGACAAATGTGAAAATTTCAGCAGAGCTGAAATTAAAAACAGTTACTGATATAACTGGTAAATACAATATCAAATCTTAAATGAAACATTTTAATTTTTGTAAATTTTTTTATTTATAATTTTAAAAATTAAATAAATGAAACAGATTACAACTTGAGCTTAGTTCTACGCCAGTGACGCCTCTTAGCATTGTATCTGATGGTGTTTCCAGTTCTCATCCTTACCCATTGGGGAATATGCCTATTTTGTTTAAGTTTCTTGGCAAGCTTTCGCTTGATTATAAACGTTTTGTGGGCAGACATTGTTGCTTCTTCGCGTTCCAAAACAGTAAGCAACTACTTTTGACTTTTTAACAAACTTGTAACAACTGTGTAACTGTGCTCTGTCTTATTCTTCCACAGGCTACATCCTATAGATCTATATATTTTTATTGGTGTCGCGTTTTTCGTTTCATCGACTCTCAAATCACTTCCGTTCTCACACGGTATAACAACTCCCCCTTTTACCTTTTATTCCTCAAATTTTATTTCGATTTTAATTGAAATTATTTGTATAAGTAAAAGTAAAAGTTAAAGTTAAATGTTCCTTGAGTTACCCTGTCGCTGCACAGATACGTCTTATTGCGGTGGCTCTAGGGGTGTGAGTTCGAATTTTGAAAATTTAAATTTATGGGCGCCAGGTCCAGATTAGACCAAAAGATAAGAAAAGATAAGTTAAGTTGATCGAAAGATAAGAAAAGGTAAGTTAAATTGACCAAAATATAGGAAAAGATCAGTTAAATCGACCGCTAGTATTAGCTATATTATCTATATGAGGCAAGTAAGCGCAAGAAATAAAAGATACAATTTCCTCATTATTTTTAATAATAACCTTCGACTCAATTATCACATTTCCTTCAAACTACTGTAGAGGTCAAAAACAAATCCAACGTATATCAATCTGAATTGATTCGAGAAAATCCTATAATTAAATCGCTAACTTGGATAATACCTATTTGCAAACAGTGCAACTGCAAATCTCGGTTTTTGCAGACGAAATTGTCTTTATGACCCTAATTAAAATTAATGATCCTGATAAGCTGATAGCCCTTAAGTTACAATCAGTCCACTAATAAGTCAAGAAACTTCGCTACAAAATTAACCAAATTACTAGGATTCCCAGAATTGAGTAAAATCAAATTGATATTAAAATATTGACTTTCGACAGAAAATTGTTTTTATGAAATAATTGTGAAATCTAACAGACGTCTCTGAAAGAAATCTAAGTTATATCTTTCAGTATATATTAAAAACTCTAGCTCTAGCCAGGATAATAATAAAACTTATTAAGCAATAAGTGAATAAAGATAATTACTGACTGAATGATTACTAAAGTTTATAGTCTTAATTTTGGTTTTAAACTTCCAAAAATTAATTCCAAATATATACAGAGTATTTACTCTTAATAATATCGAGTACCCACTAATATGACAGAATATTAAAGCACCATATCATATAGAGGTGATAAAGATAATTATTTTGACTGATCAGGTCAAAATCTAAGTTAGTTAAAAGCCATAAGATACTATTGCAATTTAGTCAATTAAATGTACAATCAGCTAAATACAATTAGGGTTGAAAATAGACAATGTAATTTTGAGATATTATTATGGTAAATGAAATATGTACAGTAATTATCCATGTACAAGGTTACTTAAAGTTAAAGATAGGTAAGACAATTTGGCCATAAGGCAAGATATCTGTACAATAAGATAAATGTACAATCAGGTGATCGTGAGATACGATAAGACAAAAGGATACTTAATTAGAGATAGGTAAGATAATTTTGAAATATAATCCGAAATGTACAATACAGTACGTAAATGTACCATAAGCTAAATTTACAAGATATAAATATGAAATTAAATTTTGAAATGTTGGTTTTTCTGTTGTTAGGAAATCATGTGGGGTATTTAAACATTTCTGAAAAAAAAATCACTTATCTTTATGGACTTCCAGACAACGAGAATGCTCAGGGCCTCCAAGCGCTTCACAGCAGAGTGGTTTCACAACCACGGAGTCCTCCCGACCATATAGTTTCCACTTCTAAAATCAGCAAATCGCTACCCCCCGGGCTACGATTTAAGAATGGAGCATTGTCCTAGAATCCAGATTAAGTAATCCCCCAAAAGTGGTATTAAGCACCAGTTCGAGAATGATTAGTACTTGGCCTTAGGAATAATTAAAAGTTGGTGTTTCCATTGGATTTTGAAAAAGCGAAATTCCTAAGAGTTCACACTGAGATCAGAATGAGATTCCAGTGAAATACAAGTGAGATACAAGTAAAAGCCTGTTGTTATGGCTCATTCTCGTTCAGGTTTTGGCTAATCCATCCTAGGACGCGACAGAGTTGAACATTATTATAAAATCCAGACTAGCTGCTTCCAATTTCAAAGGAATTAGACCATAATGAAAATTTTACCGACACTATTACCTAGCCTTGCTGAAAGTCTAGTCTCGAACTCACGAAAGAGGCTTGTGATCTCGTTCCCATCGGTTTTATGCACTCGTACTCGTAAAAAACTGGTTCCCGACGAAACACACGAAGTCAGATTACAATATTCGATTCGGCACGACATCAATTCAAATATCGCCGACTATGTAAACATGAACTCACTTCCTAATTAGAAAATTGCACAATATCTCGATCAAAACTCCTTTACGAAACATTCAAAAACACGTAACTGACAAAACAAAGCAGCTAGTATGTCCAAACCTCAAAAAAAAAAACAACGTTATATAAAGAAAATTACTCGCTGATGTACTGCTGGTTGCCTATCTACATCGCCCACTTTTCATATTAAATTCAAGACGCCGCGCCATTACTATATACCGGCCTCCCAGTAGCGTAGCAAATTAATTTCATTAAAAATAAGTCCAATGGTGTGCTATACTCTATTGAAGTTTATGAATGCAAGAAAATAAATTAATTGTTTTTGGATATTTAACCGAGAACTGATACAGAAAATTCGAATTTACTGACATTGGAACGAGCATATCCAAATGATTGTTCCAAATATTTCCCTCCTTGAGGAAAATTTAGCACAAAATACCATTTTTCAAAATGTACCGAAAAACCAACATTCTAGAATTACAAAATATACAAGAGATACATCTTACATGACTTGCAGTTAATTCACTTATTTCTACTTACAATAATTAAACTATTACTAAACTATGTAACAGACTCAGCTTTCATGAGGACTCATTATCGGAATCTGCACATGATGGTTTGATATCCTTAATATGATATCGACCGATATTTTTATTATTCTCATCTAAAAGCTCATATATAAGGGGAGATATCTTTTTAAATATCGTGCATTTTACATACTTTTTCGCCAGCTTACTAGAAAAATATTTAGAGGCATCAGAAAGAACAAAATTTCTCTTGTAAACGGTATCACCAATGTCAAATTCAACATGTCTTTTACGCAAATCATAATACTGTTTATTACGCTCATATGACTTTCTAATGTTTTTATCAACAGATTCGTAAATACCAGGAAGTTTTCCCTATTCATTTACTAAATATTTTCTATCTTGAAATGTATATGGAGTAAGGTTCTTATTTGAATTAATACCATAATAATCTCCAAAAATAGGCAAGTTACGGCCAAATACTAAAAATGCAGGAGAATATCCCGTTACTTCATGAGTAGTCGAATTAATAGCGTTACATATCTTATGAACATTCAAATCCCAATCACGCTGTTGATTATCTTTAATATAGGATCGAATAGCAGTTCCAATTACTCGATTACTACGTTCAACGTTATTTGTCTGTGGATGCAATTTAGCATTGTACCATATGTTAGAAACCTTACACCCATTCAAGAGTGACTTGAATTCTTTAGATATGAACTGGCTGCCATTATCAACTACAATCATTTGAGGAACTCCAAAATAGGTAAAAACAAACTCTGACAAATATATACAAATCTCATGAGTCAATGCTCTTCTCATTTTATGAATGAAAGTATATTTAGTAAACCAATCAACAATAACCAATAGATAGCAATATCCAGATTTTGATTTAGGAAATGGTCCTTGTATGTCTATAGAAATTAATCGAAAATGAATGGAAACATTTTTAGGTGCACCCATTAGGCCGATTCTACCAATACTTGAAACCTTCTGTTCATGGCAGATTTTGCATTTTGCAATATATCTTTTAATATCGTGTCTCATGGCAGGCCACCAATACTGTTCAAAAATTTTATTCAAAGTTTTCCTAAAACCGAAATGAGCAGAGAAGGCACTATCATGACACTCCTTCAAAATTTTAAATCTATTTTCTTTTGGTATGACTAATTTCCAAGATTTTTGATTGATATTAATATCTGAGTGATTTTCAAAATGGCGATATAAGACATTGTCTTGTACACGGAATAAAGGAAATTTTTCAGGTAAATCTTGAACATTATTTAACATTTTATTATACCACTTATCCAAGACAATATTCGTCTCTAAACTTGAGATAGGATTTAGACATTCGTTCTCCGGAAAAGATCTGCTTAACGCATCGGGAACAATATTATTTTTTCCTGGTCTATATATTAGTTCATAATCAAATTGAGATAACATAATCGCCCAACGACATAGTCTACCTATTGGTTTTTCAATTTTATTAAGCCATAAAAGTGAATGATGGTCAGTTATTATACGAAATTTAACACCCTCTATATATGATCTGAACTTCAAAACAGCATGAACAATAGCCAAACAGTCCTTTTCAGTACAAGTATAACTTATTCCAGATTTAGTTAAGGTGCGTGAAGAATAAAATATAACATGTTCATCATCTTTTTTTTTTTTTTATGGCAGTGGCACACACACTAAAGGTAGATGCTATGGCGCTCGACGAGCGGTGTGTGTGCGAAGATGTTGATTGATTGACACGGTTCTTGAATATTTGCAGGTTGTAATTAGTGGGAAACAGATGTCCTGGAAGTGAGTTCCACAGTGATGCAGTGCGACAGACAAAGGAGTCCTGGTAAAGCGATGTTCTAGGTGTTTCTAGTTGTACGACGAACTGGTGCGCTCCTGCCGTCTGTCGGGACCGCCTGACAGGAGTTGCCAGGGGCGGGATTATGCGGGCCAAATCCTGGGAACATCTGCCGTGAAAGTATCTGTAAAACAGAGTTCCAGACTATCCAGATTCCGGGTCAACTCCGGATCGCCGACGAGACGCACAGCCCTCTTCTGAATGGAATCCAGCAGCTTTAGGGTATGCTTTGGTGTGGCACCCCAGATATGTGAGCAATATTCTAAGCACGGTCTTATTTGCGCTTTGTACAGCAAGAGCAACTGCTGCGGTCTATAGAGTTTTTTGTTGCGAAATAGCGCACCAAGCTTCTGGGAGGCTGATTTTGCGATGTTAGCAACATGGTCATGCCATGACATATTGCTGTTGACCGAGACACCCAGCAGCCCGATTGACGAGGATGAAGGAATGGCCGATCCTGCCATAATGATGTCAGGGCCCGCTGTATTGGCCCTCTTAGCAAAACGTTGCTGTTTGGGTCTTTGCTGCATTGAACTGGACCAAATTTCGGTCGCCCCAAGTTTTAACTTTCTCCAGATCTTGATTAATTGCTGTAATCTGCTCCTGTCTGCGGTGGTGAGTCTCAGTCGCTGATAAGGGTTTTTCTGATCTAAAGTGGGAGACAAGGGTACTGTCATCTGCAAAACTGTAAACAGGATTATTCGTTTCGATCAGCAGGTCATTAATATAGATGAGGAACAGAGTTGGTGAAAGTATTGCGCCCTGAGGCACGCCCGCGTTGATGGTGAATGTGTCCGAGATGTGTCCATCGACTGCAACGTGTAGGGATCTGTTCTTAAGGAAACTAGCCAGCCAGCTGCAGAGAGAGGCGGGCAGTCCCAAGGACGGCAGTTTGTTGAGCAGTCCGTCATGCCAAACTCTGTCGAATGCCTTTGAAATATCCAACGCAATCGCTCGAGACTCTCCGTAGTTTTCAATTGCCCTACTCCATATATGAGTGACATAGGCCAATATATCTCCTGTCGATCTCTCTTTGCGAAAGCCGTATTGATCATCGCTGATTATTCTGTTGCTCTCGAGGTACTTGAGTAGTTGCTGGTTGACTACACGTTCCATGACTTTGGAGATTATTGGAAGCAAGGCAATCGGGCGATAGTTTGAGGGCGTGGTTTTCTTGCCTTTTTTTGGAACAGGTTGCACTCGAGCGACTTTCCAAGAGGATGGGTAAATCCCTTTTCTGTAAGAAAGAGAAAAAAGCCTGGAAAAAACAGGTGTTAGTTCGTTGGCGCAGTTCTTTAGCACGATGGCAGGTATTCCGTCCGGTCCTGATGCCTTTTGCGTATCTAGTTCTTTAAGGATTTTGCGAATATCACGATGAGAAAACTTGACTTCTGCCATGGTGGT
>MU183022.1:94810-122035 GCA_016904865.1 Pissodes strobi | reverse complement strand
CTGAGAGTGAGGATGAGGACCCTATAGAGGTTCTAACTGGTTTTATCCTCCGAGCGTTGGCCGGTCTTAGGTATAAGTATCACATTTGCCTCCCTCCAAGCTAGTGGTATATGTCCTACGTTAAGGCTAGCTTTGAAGATTTTCTGTAGGTGTACCTTCAGAATACCATAGCCTTTCCGAAGCAGGGCAGGGAAGACCCCTTTTGCCGGGGGATTTGTAGGGCTTAAAGCTATTAATTGCCAATTTTGTTCTATTGATGCTGAAGATTTTTCCTGTCAGTCTTTTGTACCTCCTGTTCGGGCTCTGGAACCCTTCGTTGTGAGGATGAGTCTGGTTCTAGAATCAAAGCTTAACCGACGTTTTGATAACATAGATTCTAAATTGTCTAATATGTCGGATACCTTAAATGGCCTTAGGACTGAAATATCTGCAAATTCTAAGTCCATAGCAAGTTTGGATCTTAGGGCTGACAGAATTGAGCAATTCACTAAACGAAATGCCCTTCGCATCCATGGGCTTTCTGAGAGTGAGGATGAGGACCCTATAGAGGTTCTAACTGGTTTTATCAAGTCCTCATTAGGTCTTTCATGTGATCGACCTGACATTAACTGCGTGTTTAGAATTGGGAGGAGTACAGATGATAAACCCTCGGATAAACCCCTAGTAATGTTGGTCAAGTTTATTCATAATTGGAAAAGAAATGAAGTCTTTAGTGCTAAGAAGGTACTGAAGGGCTCAGATTATGCCATTTTTGAGGATCTCACTCAAAGTAGGCACAAACTTCTGCTTGATGCAAAAAACAAATTTGGGAAGAACAAAGCTTGGTCGGCGGGTGGTAAAATATTCGTCTGGAACAACCAGGAAAATAAAAAGACTATAATTGATTCTGATAAAGAATTGTAATAGTAATATTGTAATAATATTATATTTAACTTTAAGGTGTTAAAACTAAAACACAAATAAATAAATAATTATACCATTTCTAGGCTTGATTAAAATATTATACTGTTTGAATTCTCCTTCATATTTAGATTAACTCGTAGGTTCTAGGTTAAGAGGTTATTGTTCGCAATTTTATTTATGCTCATTCTCATGTCTTTATTGATATGGTAGGACTAGGATTGGCAATTTACATTATTCCGTGAAATTTTGTTTTTTGGTCTCCTTATCGATGAACATGTAAATAAAAGCTATCGGGAATACATCTCATATAGAATGCATTATTCTCATAAAATTTTTTTGAATATATTGTGTAGTATTTAGATATTTGTATTCTGCAGATGATAAGCGTTCACTGTTTTGTTGCTGAATTGTAAACATTTCAGTACATACAGTTAGCTTGAATTTTATTATTAAATAATAATTTATCACTCTTCTGTACTATCGTATTCTCAACTTTTTTATTGCATGAAACAATATTTTTAATTAGTTGCAATACTTTTTAGTTACCTGCACAACTGCTTCAATTATGTGGAACATAGGAGTAGCGCCTAACATGTATGCAAAACACATGGCTAGAGTACTGTCATTTTAACGCTAGGTCCCTTCGGTCATCTTTTAATCTTTTTTCTTCAACTGTTAGCGGAAGCTCTCTTGATGTCATAGGACTCTCTGAAACTTGGCTTAACACAAGCATACCCAGCTTTCCTCTCTCAATTAATGAGTATGAATTGATTAGGTTGGACCGCGAGACGAGAGGTGGCGGAGTTGCATTCTATGTTAAAAAGCCGATTAAATTTAAAATTCTTAGTATTAGTAATACAAATGAAGCGCTGGAACAGCTTTGGATTTCTCTAAAATTTGCTGGAAAAAAAACTATGCTTGGGGTCGCTTTACCGGCCTCCACACTCAAGTTTAAATCAATGCTTGGATTTGTTGGAGAATTCTCTAGTTGATTTACTTCCAGAATATGATTACATTGTTCTTAGAGGGGATTTTAATATTGACTTTTTTCCTCCCAATAATAGTCAGGGTTGTTTATTATTTCAAAACTTATTAAATAAATATGGTCTACTTCAAAATGTATCCGAACCCACGCGAGTAACCTGTGATTCGACAACGCTCTTGGATCTAATAATTTCTTCTAGTCCAGATATTGTTTTTGACACCGGAGTTTTAAAAATGGAAAATATATCGGATCATTATTTGGTTCATTGCAAAATAAAAATACCTAAAACTAAACCTAAACCTATGCTCAAGACATATAGAGATTATTCAAACTTTAATTACGAAAATTTTCTGATCGACCTTAAGACGATTCACTGGGATCATCTATTTCACTTAAATAATGTTGACGAAATGGTGGAGTTCCTTAATAGAAATATAATAGAAATATTTGACTACCATGCTCCATACAAAACGGCTAAGATAACTAAGCCTCCAGCACCTTGGCTTAGTGATAACCTAAAATTTATGATTAAACTTAAAAATAAAGCATTAACTAAGTATAAGAAATATAAAACTGAAAATGCATGGAATGAATTTAAAACTCTTAGAAATCTTGTTAATATGTCAATTAAATCGGAGAAAAGGGCCTACCTTCAACATTCATTTCGAACTGATCCAAAAAAATTTTGGCGTACACTTAAATATTTAAATGTCTGCTCAAGTACGGCATGCCATCATTTTTTTACTGACAGGAGACAGGCTCAGGACTTTAATACTTATCTGCTTAACAGTGTCTCACAATTACCATTAAATAATCAAAATTTTGTAAACGAGAATTATGTGAACAATACGTTTCTAAACACTAATTACGAGTTATTTTCCTTTAAGGAGGTTACCCCGGAGGATATAGAAAGAATAATTTATAAAATTAATACTAATGCTACTGGGTCGGATGGCATTAATCTAAAAATGCTTTGGTATTTAATTCCTGTGCTTACTAACCATATAACTTACCTTATAAATAAATGTCTGTCAACTGGCAAATTTCCTACACTCTGGAAGGACGCCAATGTGGTTCCCGTCCCTAAACCTAACATCCAACCCACCCTTCTCATTTCAGACCTATTAGTATCCTTCCAACTATGTCAAAAATTTTAGAAAAAGTTATCGCCGAGCAGTTTGGTAACTTTATTGCTCAAAATAACATATTGCCTCCAACTCAATCCGGTTTTAGAACCAACAACAGTATTTCAACTGCACTGCTTAAGGTAACTGACGATATCTTTCGTGCCTGCGATGATAAGAAAAATACATGCTTAATTTTGTTAGATTACAGTAAAGCCTTTGATACTTTAGATCATGATTTGTTAAACATTAAACTTAAATATTTCGGTCTTGATGACTTAGCATTGAAATTCTTCAAGAATTACTTTAATCCAAGGCAACAGCGGGTTGTTTTTGGGGGTGGTTATTCAGAGTACCTACCTTTAGCTAAAGGGGTCGCGCAAGGAAGTATTATCGGCCCAATCTTGTTCTCAGTATATACGTCCGACTTTTGTAAAATGCTCAAATATTGTTCCTCTCATCAATACGCTGATGACACGCAAATTTACTATTCTTTCGACTATGTGGATGCTGAGAGTGCTATTGAAATGATTAATTCGGATTTGAGTATGCTTAACAATGTTTCGGAGGCGCACGGGTTGCTGCTTAATGAGGGTAAGACTCAAGTTGTGTTCTTCGGAAAGGAAAAGGAGCAAATTTCAAACAACGATCTACTAAATATTAAGCTTAATAACGTTATTTTAAAATCTGCGGTTGTTTGTAAAAATCTCGGACTTTCTATGGATAGTGATTTGCGCTTTCAAAATCACGTTTCTCACATTCTTCAAGAAGCCTATTCTAAGCTTAAAGTACTTTATATTCATAAGAGCATACTTGATACATCTATTAAGCTTAGGTTGGCAGATTCTCTGGTTTTGTCACATCTCTCGTACTGTATTAGTGTGTATTGGCCAACCCTACTTTACAAAGACAAGTTAAGTCTTCAACGTTTACAAAATTCTTGTATACGATTTGGTTATAATCTTCGTAAATTCGACCATATCTCCCAGTACTTTCACCAGTCTAACTGGTTTAGGTTGGAGGATCGTTTTCGGATGCAGCTTCTATGTCTTGTTAATAAGATTACTACCACCAAGCAACCGGCGTATCTTTATGAAAAGCTGACTAGGAGCTCAGATATTCACCCGCGCGAGACTCGTCATCGGGATCTATTTAGCGTCCCCAGGCATAACACTGCTCAATTTCAGCGCTGTTTTACCTATAATGCAGTTAAAAATTTTAATAAGCTTCCCCCTGACGTCAAGAGAGCACCTAATCAATTCGTCTTTAAGCCTAGATTGAAGAAGTATATTGCCCAACTGCAGGGAGACCTGACGTAATCTTTTCAGTGATAAATATATGTATTTTTCCTTTTTTTGCATTAAATTCCTTAATTTATTAAATTTAAGCATTTGGTGTAATAAAAAAGTATTTCTGGCTTTTATATAATATAGTCTAATTTTTAAGATTACATATTTTTTTATATACAACTTGGTTAGCTAGGGGGTTGTATAAGAGCAACTTTGTTGGATACCGCCCCCATATCTATTACTTTGTACATCTATTATTTTTATCCCTAATAAAGACCTTTATTATTATTATTATTATTATATGCGGACACTGCAGATTCATATCGGTCACAGTCCGCTTGTATGGAAAAATATTGAGGAATTCAATAGGGGAAGAGTATGGACCCTAAAGATCGATAAACAGGCGAGGTTTCGCGCTGGCAGATCGCCTATCGACCATGTTTTCACGATGGTGCAGCTTTATGAAAAGATGGTAGCAAGGAACCGTGAAATACACCTACTATTCGTGGACTTAAACCCCCATAAATAACACTGCAATAAGAGCTATCCAACAACTGTATGAACACCCACCATCAAGAGAGGAACTACTCTCTCAGATACCTTAGAAGTTACAAAAATTAAATCAAGTTTTTTTTTCCCAAAATATATCTAAATTGCTCCCAAGAATAGCCCAGCTTTGGGTAGTCCGCCATAGCTCCCTGGCCGGACATTAACTAAGTTTCTTAGTATAGCGGAGGCCGTACTGTAGGGCACACCTGTTATAAGCTCAGGTCCCAGTAGATGCATTGCGGAACCCTGTCATGCCAGGCGATCAGCCGTCTCGTTCCCCGGGATATTTGAGGGTCCCGGAACCTAAATCAATCAATCATCATTTTATTTCAATATTACAATTTGGTATGCCTATCCTATTGCGTAGTAGTATCGATAGTAAATAGATAGGTCCGCCACTTTTCTTCGATGTTCAAGGCTATCAAGGTTACTAGTCAACTCTGGGTCATCCACGTATTGCGCAGGATAAGGAAGATCTAGAGTCCATGCTCGAAGACTATTCAAATACTACCAGGAACAAACAAGTAATCGGCTGTCTAAACTCCATTCTTTGGTCCAAATACATATCCCGCGAACGAAAACACCTCCTGTAGAATACAGTGTTCTTGAACATTATTCTATATGGATGCGAAACATGGCAGATATACAAAGCCCTGGAACGTCAGCTATTAGCACTAGAAATTGATTATTGGCGAAGATCTGCCGGCAAGTCAAGGCTAGAACAAATTAGGAACGAATACACAAGAGAAATAATGAAGGTGCCAACAACCATTATAGAGAAAATACAGAAACGGCAACTAAGATGGTATGGACACGTCGAAAGAATGGGCGAAGAACGTCTTCCCAGACAAATATTGTAATGGGTGCCAACGTAAGAAAAAAAAAGAGGTAGACCAATAAAAAAAAACATGGATGGGAGGAGTAGGGTGCACAATGTCTGAGCGCAATCTACGGACATGGAAACTAGGAAACCGAAGAAGCTGGAAACTTGGACGCTATAGCAACCGATATAGTAGTAATTACATGCCCACGTATTGCTGCCAAGTTCAGCTATTTTTGTTTCTTCGTCCTTGGACATTCTGGGTGGACATGGCGATAAGAGTTTCTTTATGAGTTATAGGATATTTTATATCACTCTTTTAGTGAGACATGATCTCGTAATTATTCATTTACATTTCACAAAACCGAAAATAAACTGAACAGAACGGCAGTTCTCTCACTTCCTAAGCTTAGTTCCGCTCCAAGTTGATTTCCAAAAACAGCCTGTGTCGGATCGGTTTTTCAAGAAACTTGCTCAAGTTTAGAAGTGATATAAGCAGCAGTCTGTAAATTTTCACTATTGTCTTCATTATTATTCTCAGTTCCACAATAAGCAGCTCGTGTGCGTGAAAAAAATGCGTTATTTCAAGAATCTGCTTTATACCTTTTTAATTTTTTTCCATTTGCTTTTTTCAAAAACTGCGGCTTAACCTAGTCATAGCCAAGCGGTTTCGATATACTTAAGTCGCGCGTTCTACGCCACTGTCAACGTTTACTAACTGTAACTCACTGAAAACTACACGCAACTTCAATCAACAATAATTACGTACACCAATAAACTGCATAAAAGGAACTTAAATGAAGACTTTTCTCGACCCATCATATACATTTTCTTTGTTGTTTTAACGAATATTTTTTTAGTGTGCACCTCATGGAATTGTGCGCCCCTAGGTCGGGGCCTAGTGGGACTATTGGTAAATCCAGTCGTATATACTATCAAGTAGAAAATAAATAGCACTAAATTGAATGGTGTAAGAGCTAATATAATTAGTCAATGGTTGCGTGTCACCCACCAGTCGTTGTGTTAATGGCAAAAGGTTTGGGCCAACTTTTACAAGAAATAGATTAAGTTTTCGATAAAAATTCAAGAAATTTACTCAAATCATGCCACAAGTACGCAAAGCACGAAATAGAAACAGTAAATGAGCCGCCTTTTCTGGGAGCCGTAATCGAATGAAAGTTGGTTTTAAAATTGTTGTAGGATTAGTGAGTATGCTTTAAAATTTATTTAGAGCAGTTAAATATTTTTACTCAATCGCTGATGAACTAGAATCTTTGACAGTGGGAATAAAATTCTTTCGACCAAATATTTAAATTACAAAACAGTAATACTATAATGACCTAAACCATTATGGTGACCTATTTACTTTATCTTACATCACATGTACATTGATTTTGCCATAAAGGAGCTAAAACTAGCGAACTTTCCAGACGCTTCCAAATGTCAGGAGACTTAGAACGAAGTTATAGTATCCAACAAAATATATCAATGACCATATATGTATTGCAGGTCAATATTTTATTAGATAGAGATAGAGACATCACAAAGATAGAAAAAGACTGACAGGTTGCAAAGTATCAGGCCAGGCGGCGGTGGTTTAGTTATTGTGCTAAATTATTTTCATATTACGAAAGAAATCTATCTGGATAACGATAAAAAAAATATCATATTAGCTTGCTGTGTTAAATATTCGGGTTAATATGCGGTGATGGTGATCTTTCAACCACTGTCTGGATTATGGATAGCAGTTTTTTTAAAGGAAAGATCTTATATTATACTGGTTATGATCATTATTATCATAGGTTACTCGTTGCGTCTTTACCTGTTTACCTCATACCATAAGCGTTTCAAGCTTAACGCAGTTAGTAGGCCTTTGGGCACTTTAGGCGCTTAACTGGTTCATTTTTTAAATTTAATGGTGAAAGAAGTCCAGGAGTCATATAAAATATGAAGTTGAGATGCCTTAATTATGAAGAAAGCATCCTAACTAACGAGCTACTTGATATAATCAGTATACTGAATATATTTTATATATTTAACAAAGAAGAATTACAAATTAGAAATAGGTCGATCGGTTCTGAATTGAACTTGGAAACAAGTTGATCTGAAAAAAGAATGCGCTGACGTACGTACGTCTTTAGTTACAAATTTTTTATGATAGACAGGACTGATCTTCCAAAATGGCTCGGAACTCACGAGGAGTCTATTTTCCAAAAAGGCTATATTCTGATACAAAAATTCAGTTTTTAAACGCTTTTCAATAAGAATTTAAAGATCGACATTTTAATTATGACACAAGATGTGGTTTCAACAAATGAAAACATTTTTAATTATTTAAGAGTTCCAAGAACCACTGTACCTTCCACCAGTTGATCGTTTTCAAAATTTTTCTCACAGTAGGTATAATGAGCTTACACACAGTTCTGACGTAAATTCTTAAAGCTCATTGTACGAAAATGTATGAAAACAAAATACATTTTTAAGTTTCGTAATGTTTATGTAATTTCTGTTACACGTTGCAGGCGGTCTGCAGGAAGCGGCGGGGACCCGGTTTCAGCAGGGCGGCTAACATGGGTGGTAGTGGTGGCGGTCCTCGGTGAGGGTGGTTTGGTCTGTTGGTCGGCTTGGCTGTTTCTTCGAGAACCCGGATGGATTCTGCCCGTTAAGCGCGTGGTGGTGGTCGCGTCGCGGCTAGCCGTTAAGTGCACGATTCACGGCAAGTTGCCCGGCGTTCTACCTGTACCGCGCGAGAACTGTGCAAAATGCAAAAACCGTTTCCCAGCTTTTCGCGACGGAATACTTTATAAAAATTGGATCAGCGTACCTAAATTAGATTCTGCGAAAAAGAATGACGCCAATAGCCCGTAGAATAAGAAAGATAACACCTAGGGTGAATACCATGTTCCAAAAATATAGTACCCAATTATTCCTGTAGTTGTATACCAGGCATTCCAAGTTGATGGATCTGTTTAGATCATCATAATTGATACAAATATATATCCACAGTGTCATTGCGCTGACGAGTTTCGAAAAAATCAACACATTTGCTGCCTCTTTGGTTTTTTTGGCATTATGTGGCCGCATAATCGTGTCCTAGACACATTTTGCATTGCATGATTACCTTTGTGTTCCTCCTATGTTGCCATGTTATTTTCACGTTTATATTCGTGCATTAGCAACTTCAGCGACACCGCTGATTCAGCGGTGTCCTAGCCTTTAAAAAAAAACCGGTTTTTGATGTTGAAGCTATAGACGTTAATAAGTTCCAGTCTAATGTCGGCAAGGTCAATGTCGCCATCTAATAATTGTTGCCCGAGACTTCTTTGTCTTCTTTGTTCCGTGTGAATGGTAGTTTGCATTGTCCCTGCCCAGGTTTGGCTTTTACGCTAGCTAATCTTTTTGTAGCCTGCAGTACACAATAGTTGAGTTGTGTGTGCACTTCAGGGAATACTGCGTTATGTTACCCAATAAGACTGACTCTATTATGCCAGGTAAAGATCTCCAAGGCGTCATTACTTGCACTCCATAAACACGCGCTTTAGCACCACTATCTGTTTTGAAGCATTCTGTGTACCAGACTGACTCTATTATGCCAGGTAAAGATCTCTAAGGCGTCATTACTTGCACTCCATAAACACGCGCTTTAGCACCACTATCTGTTTTGAAGCATTCACCCCCAACCAATCATTCCTATCGGGTATGTGAAATTCTGAGATCTGATTGTGGACAGTATGATGTCAATCTTCATTTAAACTTAAACAGTCTGAAGATTTCGAATTTTTCTATATGTTGAAAACAAATGAAAATAAACAATAACCGCTAAATTTTATTCTTTTGCATTTTATCAAAGACCATGTTAGAGAGGAAAACGGAATAAAAATTTAAAATTTGTGTGCTTAGGTGCGGCACGCCAGATGTGTGAGTAATATTCTAAGCATGGTCTTGTTTGCGCTTCGTAGAACAGATGTAGCTAGTGCGGTGTAGACAGTTTTTTGTTGCGAAATAGCGCACCAAGCTTCTGCGTGGCTGATTTTGCGATGTGAGCAACGTGGTCAAGCCAGGACATATTGCTGTTGACCGAGATACCTAGTAGTCCGATTGACGAAGATGAACTAATGGTCGATCCTGCCATAATGATGTCAGGACCCGTCGTATTGGCTTTCTTGGTAAACGTGGCTGCTTGGGGTTTTGCTTTATTAAACTGGACCAAACTCCGGTGCCTCAAGTTCGAAATTTTTTCATATATTGATTAATAGTTGCATTCTGTTCCTGACTGCGGTAATAAGTCTCAATGACTGGTAAATATTTCTCTGATCTCAATTGGGAGACAAGGGTATTGATTTCGGTCGGCAGGATATTAGTATAGATGAGGAACAGAGTTGCGGAAAGTATTGCGCCCTGAGGCACGCCTTACGCCTGTATTAATAGTAATTATGCAGTTTGCATGCGTGCAGAAATCGGTTCTTAAGGAAACTGACAAGCCAACTGCAGAGAGACGTTGGCAATCCGAAGGTCGGCAGTTTGTTGAGTAATCTGTCATGCCAAACTCTGTCGAATGCCTTTGATGTATCCAACGCAATCGCCCAAGATTCTCCGTAGTTCTCATTTGCCCTACTCCATACATGAGTGAAGTAGACTAATATATCTCCTGTCCATCTCTCTTTAAAAAAGCCGTATTGGTTATCGCTAATTATTCTGTTGGTCCAGAGGTACTTGTGTAGTTGCTGATTGATTACACGTTCCATGATTTGGAAGATTATTGGAAGCAAGGCCAAAGTTTTAAGGCGTGGTTTTCTTGTCTTTTTTGAACAGGTTGCACTCGGGCGACTTTCCAAGAAGATGGGTAAATCCCTTTTCGGTAAAGCAGAGAGAAAAGTGTCGAAAAAATGGATGTTAGTTCATTAGCGCAATTTTTTAACATTATAAAATTTAGAAAATTTCGACTAATTCCGGAGATACTCGTAAAAACCGAAAATCAACTATTTTATTTTTATTATTTCCTGACTGTATTTTAAGAGATAATATAAAATAAATGTAACATTATTATTGCCACTTTTTCTCCTTTATAAGATGGCAGTATCAAATTTTAAAACTGACGTTTCGTGTCCGGGCCCCCATCATCAACTTAATTTTTTTAAATACGGACCAGATTTTTTTATTTAATTTTTTAGAAGCCTTTGGTCCCCCAAAACATGCGGAAGTCTAATTAGAGCTTTACTGCTTCCTGTGAAGCTGCACGTCACACCTTGTGGGTCGGCATCTCTTCGATAAAAGGGTCCCAAACTGGCAGGAATGAACCTCGAGAAACTCTCTAGGGAAAGACTGGGCGGAGGAAGGTCCCTAGTCAAATTATAAATAATTTTAACTATTTAATATGGAAACACAAAGATATCACATATCTTTTGAAAAGGGCGACCTTACTTTACATAAAATGCTTCTACGAGACGATATTGCCGATAATACGAGAAAATACTCGTATTAATGGCAGAGTGCTAGCCAATTTATATTATGATAAATTAATAAGAATTCTAGATCTGATGGTCAAAACTACAGCGATAATATCTTGACTACGAAAAATTGTCTTTTCTCTACCTACACGTTCATCGCTTGGAAGAGAACGTTCGAAAATGAGACGGCACACAAATCACTTCGGAACTGTATCCGGCGATATCGCTTGAGTACTTCCCTTATTTACTTTGGAATAGTTAATGTTTTAAATTTTAAGATTCCAAGTTCAGAATAGGTATGTTAAGTTCTAATGTAGGTAAAAATAATATCAACCACATAAACCTACTAGTGAAATGGAAGAAACTATATAGAGTAGAATGGGGCAAAAGTAAGCGCGGGGCAATAGTCTCAAATCAAAATTTCCAAGAGAAAAAGCAAAATCAGACAACAGCGGCACAATATGTTCTGAAAAATACCAAACCGCATCGGCCAGTGTTTTCTTGGATGCCTAGCAGGGTGTTCTTGCAGCCATGAGGTAATTTATACTTTTATACGCTTTGCATGTAATTTTAGCGAATTAGTTTATAAGCTATTGTATCATTGATTATTATTTGTATTTTAAAAACCAATTAGTGGAATGATCTATGGCATGTGAGTGTATGTAACACACAGTGAATTTGCACGAATCTCATTTGGTAAAAATTGGCGGTAAATTTGAAAATATTTTTAGCTTGTGGGGCAAAAATCCCATTTCTTCACGGGGCAAAAATCCGCGCGGACTTTTGCCACATACATCTTGTTTTCGGATGAACTTCCATGTCCTGGTTGCTCGGAGAAATATAGCGATCCGCCAATAGAAGATTGGGTTCAATGCGAAAAATGTTCAAAGTGGTGGCACGAGGAGTGCAGGCGCTTATGAAAATATTGGAAAATTTATTTGCGACTGTTGTGAATAATCTATTTTCCCATGTTTTTTTACTTTTTTCATGATATTTGAATTTTTGTTTCGTTGTTTTTTTTTGTTTTAGTTTTTGTCTTTGTTACTATTATAATGTTGACCTCATGTTTATCTGTGAAGGACTTTTGCCCCACACGTTTGAGACTTTTACCCCACTAGTTGGGCAAATATCCCATTTTGAGTCGGCTCACTATTTATTTTTTTAAGTGTTACTTTTTTGTTCTTTTTTTCAAGTGAAA
The DNA here is from genome assembly GCA_016904865.1 of Pissodes strobi. Taxonomy (NCBI): domain Eukaryota; kingdom Metazoa; phylum Arthropoda; class Insecta; order Coleoptera; family Curculionidae; genus Pissodes; species Pissodes strobi. The sequence goes on along the minus strand of MU183022.1, from coordinate 109,720 downwards.
TATATCACTTTTTGTACCTAAGAGGTTGTACTGTTAGGCTAAAAAATAAACGTTTGGTTTCATTAATATTTCTGGCTGGCCTATGTACTTATATTATATGTTACGTGCGTCCTTTTGCCCCATTCTACTCTATCTGGGTTTGGTAGCATTAAGTGCTGAAACATACATTGCGTTTTATCGGGAGCGTTTTAACGGGTCCTGTTTGGCGGGATGAGGACAACCTGTAATTTTAAATCGAACAGTCTACACATATGCGGCCAAGACGCAGCGACAGGACGCGGCGGCATGTTGCCACCAAACAGGACCCGTTAAAACGCTCCCGCTAAAACGCAATGTATGTTTCAGCACTTACTTACAATCAATAGGCTGGACTGAGAATAACAACCGCAGAGAAGCGACAACATAAATCCCGCCCAAAAATTTGGAGTGGGAGGTAAACCGGCCAACTGTCATCTCCACGTGCTTGTCAGTTGAGCTTAGTCCGAGATTTGTTTAGTGCAGCCGTCGACGACAAAATTTTTGCGTTAACGCCAGTTTCCTTTGGTTTATTATTGAAGTGACTCCTTAAGCGAGGGTAAAGTCAGAAAAAATGAAACGCTTATCAAATTGAAACGCTTTTCAAACTGAAACTGAAACGTCCCTTTAATTAAGCAAGTTCCAGTATAGCTAGACGGCTGAAATTTTTAGGATATGTAGCCGGGGTAAAATGACGATCTTGGATGGAAACTGGACTGGAACTGCTTCAAAATTACTAAAATAAGTTGAGAATAAGTGAAACTAACCGAAAGTTGATTGGACTACTAACCCAATATAACAGATATCGAAAAAATTGTTTAACAAAAATTTTTTAATTTTCGATGCTCTATCGTTTGGAAATAAAATATGACACGTACAACTGTCACATTTGACAGTTACAGCTGTCAAATTTATTCATGTTAATCTGACATATGTCAAAATACATTGTTAACATTTTGACATATTGAAGTATTATATTTTGACGTATATTTTTAATCATTAAAAAATATTAGCTAATTTTATGTTACATATTATGGGTTAATATGACAGTGAGAGATGTTACATAATTTTAATTTTTTTTACCACTACTTTAATATCGCCATTTGACATATGCCAATTTTTTAAATAATATGTCTAAATTATTCATTAAATATATATTATTATGACATTCTTCTTAAATAACCCATTGTTTTATGCTAACTGTTTGTGTAAATGTGAATATTATGCTTAACCAATATTTATCTGTCTTATCAATTGTATAGTATTAAGCTATATTTTATATGATAACAACCATATTTGAACTTGACACATGAAAACAATGAAAATTTTTATAAAAGAACACGAAATATGCTTCAAATATATTTTCAATTATCTATAGAACAATAACAGTTAGAATAAATTGGTTTGTGCAGAAAAATATGTTTTGAATTTCTCTACAATATATCTTAATACTTTATTTCGATAGGACCTTTAATAACAAAGCTATTTCGAATAAATCGTAAATGAATCAAACTTTTTCGGTTTGGTTGGATTTAGTTAATTTTTTCTCACTTAAATATGAACTAAACAGAAAAAAATTAACGACATTTACCGATTTTTTATTTAGAAGAATTCGAACCTTTTTCAAAAATGTTATGAGAGAGCGGCGCAGACGCATGTCTGCATCCGTTACGTCAAAGATTTAGTGAATGTTTGAGCCCAACGAAGGTATGGTGTTTTTAAGTGAAATATATCAATATGGTGATCATCCACCTTCTTTACTTGTTTTAGTTTCGGACTCTATTGCATTGCATTCTTTAATGATTAAGATACTTAAATATGTCAAAATGTTTGCAATGTATTTTGACATATGTTAGAGAAAAATAAACGAATTTGACAGCTGTAACTGTCAAATGTGACAGTTGCACGTGTCATATTTTATTCCCAAACGATAGGGCATCGAAAAATACAAATCTTATGTTAAATAATTTTTTCGATATCTGTTATATTAAGGGAAATATTGACGAATATATTCATCTGTCACAATTGACATTTTCTTAAAAAGTTTGACAGAATCGTGCATAGTCGTCTTTTAATAAGGAATGAATTTGCAATATTCTAACATACATTTTGACATATTACAGTGACATTACAAGGATATATCAATCATGAAATATACATCATTATTTATTTCTTTTGACATATGTAAATAGTACGTGTAACTGATTGACTTTTGGTTAGTTTGGGTTAGTCGTCCTATCAACTTTCGGTTAGTTTCACTTAGTCTCAACTTATTTTAGTCATTTGAACCGGTTGCGATACGTTATAATCAATTTTGATAGATTTGGTTAGTTTGGGTTAGCAGTCCAATCAACTTTCGGTTAGTTTCACTTATTCTCAACTTATTTTAGTCATTTGAAGTGGTCCAGACACGTAATAATCAATTTTAATAGAGTTGGTTAATTTGGGTTAGTCATCGATTCAACTTTCAATTAGCTTCAATTAGTCTCAACTTATTTTAATCATTTGAACCGGTCCCGATACGTTATAATCAATTTTCATAGATTTGGTTAGTTTGGGTTAGTCGTCCAATCAACTTTCGGTCAGTTTCACTTAGTCTCAACTTATTTTAGTCATTTGAATCGGTTCCAATACGTTATAATCTATTTTAAAAAATTTGGTTAGTTTGGGTTAGTCGTCGAATCAACTTTCGGTTAGTTTCACTTAGTCTCAACTTATTTTAGTCATTTGAACCGGTGCCGATACGTTATAATAAATTATGATAGATTTGGTTATTTTGGGTTAGTCGTCGATTCAACTTTCGGTTAGTTTAACTTATTCTCAACTTATTTTTTTCATTTGAAGCGGTTCCGACACGTTATAATCAATTTTAATAGATTTGGTTAGTTTGAGTTAGTCGTCCAATCAACGATACGAAAATACCGTAACGCGAGACGAAAACATAAACCATCTCGTGATGCGACCTTGAAAAATCACTCTCATGAAACCAAAGAAGTATTCATTTCAAAAAGGATAGAACGCGACAAATCAGTAAACTCTGGGTTAAACCGTTAAATCCTAAAAGATAACCTATTCATAATACATTTCTAATAAAGTTAATAATAAACATGTAATTAATTACATGTTTTATCGGTGTATAGCATCTCTTCTCCCTTCATTACATTTATCTCAGTGTATTAAACCGGCCATCTGTCACATATGACAGATTGAACTTGGCTCTCCAACTTCAAAGGTGCCGACGGATTTTGTCGCTTCTCTGCGGTTGTTATTCTCGGGACTGGATGTTAGCGCAACAATTAAAAACAATTGACTTTTTTGACATTTCAATGGCAGGTCTACGTATGTACAGAAAAGATGAAGGACCAGTACGGAGAAACACTCAGTAGTCGTAAATGTAGTTTTCCAAGTTATAAATTGTATAGTTGACAAAGCCCAAATTTTGTAGTCTAGTGTGTAGACGGCTTCCGTCTTCTTCTAATTTAATTGAAAGCCGGGTTTACACGAATATAAACCACCTTTACTGAAACTGCTTACAAGTTACAACTACAGTATATTACTTCTCGCGTACAACTTTGATATTTGCTGGTAACTAAACACTTTAAACTAAAGTCTTCGATATATGAACCAAAGGTAAACGTTTGAAAATTTACTGTTATTTGCATACGCCGCTCGCGTCTCAAGACCCCAACGAAGGAACGCACCGGGCACAGCGAGATCGTCGGCGATTAGAAGGACACTATGACACAGATGACACTAAACTCTTGATTTTTAGAATTAAATTAACAGAAAAGCGTCTGTAGACCCGATATAATTTTCGATACCGACTCTAACGCCATCTAGTGCAGATGGCGTTGACTCAAGCGATTGCATTCGCGCTATGTCTTCGTGATGCAATCGATTTGCAGTATAGGGCGTGGTGGTCCAGAGGACTAGATGATTAGGTCTGAACCATTGATTTGTATAAGAGTGGATAAGCAATAATTAGACCAAACATGGCAAATTTACGACCGTGAAATGTAAACAAAGAGATTTCTATTTGGACTTGCGCATTAGAAAATTAGTAGGAGCTAGTTGTTGCACCGTGAAGGTAAATAGGCAGGCCCGGACTTCCAAGTTCCACCAAATATTCGGTAGAGGAGTCTTGCCGATTGTGAAATGGGCCCCAGTTAGCATAGTGAGACAAACAATAAGGTACAAATAAGTAATACTTATAATAATTAGAATTACTTGAAATAGGAAATCCCGGGTATTTTGCCTCGAATCGAACTCGAATTATTAACTCAAAACGCCGCGCCGTCAAAACGAAAACACGTCAAAGACAAAAGCCAAGTTCGATCCTGACCGACGCCTGCTGAGACGGCAAGTGTTTTAGTGCGCATGACAAAACGGTATCTTCTTTGTTTATGTATTTCCATTTTGCGTCGATTTTGTCATGCGCAGAAACCTGTTTTTTCGCTCATAGGTTGCCGCTTTTGAATAGTGCGACAGGCGGCTATTGCTTATCCATTCCTATACAAATCAATGGTCTGAACTCGTCAGCGACAGTTATCGGCGCCGGCGGTTCGGGTTCAAACCCCGTTGTTTTCTTTTTATTTTTTAAGGTTAAGTTTCTAAACAGTTTTTTTCTTGATTTTAGGTATGTCTTGAGTTACTTTGGGTTAGCACCTGGTTAGTTTCCTTTTCTTGAGCCCCCGTAGCGAGCGCAGCGAGCGGAGGGCCATGCGAAAAGTGATATTACTTATTGTAATACGTGCCCGTACTTTGGATGCACTTTTTCCAAAATATGTTGCTTTATTTAACTAAAAACCAGGATATATTTAATAAAAGCATTATAGTCGATATACAGTAGCTTGCATGTGTTTCCGCGAATACATTCACAAAGAATCCCCCTTTGTGAATTTATTCCATGCAAGGCCACCTATGTAGTATAGGTGGCCTTTGGTATCGAAAATTTGGTCGGGTCGCTAGACTCTTGTAATTAACAGCTGCTGTTGCTACCCGTCTGAGCGGGAAAATAAAAATACCTCACACAGGATGTGCGTCGGCATCTAGCGGCTAGAATACTAAATATTTTAGGCGTTTGTTTTAAATTACGCACTTTCTGTACGTTTTATTTGGTATATTATTTTAAGGTGTCAAACTTTTAAGATATTGAATATACTCCAAATTACAGGCTCACAATATATATGTATATACAACAGTATGTTGATAGAAAGAAAAATCTAAGGCTTATTCTAGATTCTCATTTGAGGTTTGCATCCATATTTCAGCACTTATTCAGAAAACATTTGGTAGGCTTAAAATCTTGTAACTGCGTAAAAATGCTTTTGATACCCCCTCGAGATTGACCAACTCTCTGATCATATCACATCTAACATACGCGCATGTGGTTTAATGGCCGGCTCTTCTCCAAAGGATCAGTATACTAAAAAAAAAACAAAACGCGTGTTTGCTTTCTACTATAACATTCGTAAGTATGATCATCATACCCCAAGCCTTAGGAAGTGGGGATAGCTAACCACCGAACATTAACAAGAGACTAGAAGGTCCACTCTCAGTCGGCACTTTTGATGTAGCGCTTACAAAGGCGAGACGCCAGACTTTAGACGAAACGGGTGAAACGTGGCACGAGGCCTGAGCGTTTAACCAGCATTTTACCAGGTTCCGCGACGGGGCAAGGAGGTAAATGCTGGGGGCGGGGCTTAGAGTGAACCTTCTAGCCTATTGTTAATGTTCGGTGTAGCTAACTGTGGAGGATAGCTGTAAAGTGCATTTCGAAGTTTCAGGGTATTTGTATGATAAACTGATTAAAGGTACAGGTGTTCACAATTTAAAGACAGGTGATCGTCATCTGTATAGCGTGCCCCGACATTGCTCGACAACTTTTATAAAAGTGGCTCGTTTAATTATACCTTTGTAAACCTATATAATGCTCTCTCGTTTGATGCCATAACGAACAGCCCCCAGCTCTGCAGGATGTTTGAAGAGAGTTAAAGTTAATATTATTAGCAATCAAGCTAACTGATTTTATTAATTTATTGCAATCTTTTGGCAGCATATAGGTATCTATATAGGCAGTTTTGTTTTGTATTTTTCTTGTAATTGTTTTTTTTTTCAAATTTGGTTAATCCTTAGTCATTTTCATCACCTTTGAATTAATAAGTGACTTTAAATTATGTAAAAATTGCATATTAATCTTCACTACATACTTAGGCTTAAAAACTACACGTGGTTGCATAAGCAGCATATCGTTGAATGCCGTACCTTGCCACCGTACCTAAGCAACTATATGTAATATTTTACTTGCGTAACACTAGACATTTGATATTATTTATGCATTTCTCCATATTCTCCTCCTGGTTGGGTCGTTAAAAAGGCACACTTATGGAAAGCAGAATTTCAGTCTGGTAATCGACTATAGGAAGCTAAACGAACATACTGTGGATGAAAAATATAATCTCCCCTGAATTGACAAAATACTTTAAAACTTAGGATGGAAAACTTTCTTATTGGTGATTCGTCAGAAACAAAACTTTTTTGTTTGTGACTTCTCAGAAAGCTTAATTCGACATAAAAGTTGCTGCTTTACGCTAGATATATCATGAATATGTTAGACATCAGATACAATTTTTAGCAAAGGAACAAATGTCATTTGTTTAAATATCACTAAGAGTACAGTATTGAAAAAGCTATTCTAAATTATGCGCAAAATATGAGTTTTGAGGCAATTACCTTGAATTTTATTATTACTTACATTTTTGGTAAGTGTTCTAAAGCGCGTTACTGTTACTACTGACTATTTTTTGTTTTTGTATTATTAGATTGCATTGTCTTCTGTTCAATATATAATCAAAAATATAAGCTAGGACTGCAAGATTAAAAATTTCAGCAGGGTGTCTAGCGTTTTAAAGTTGCACTTGCTATTGAGATTTTTCTATCTAATTTATTAATGTAAAGGTAATGTGTAACGTACCGATCCAGTCTATGTATTACCTTATGAAAGTCGACAATCAGACACGTGATTATATAACCTTTGCAAACCTACTTCGGACCCATCCATTTACGTTGCGTATTTAGTAGCTCCCAAGTGCTTTTAGAGTTTGGAGCCGCAAACATTATTTTGTGCTTTTTTTTTCTTAGGAACTCTTGATTCCCGTATTTCTTTCTTATCTTAGCAATTAATAAACCAAAAACATTTTAATACATTTATTAAATGAAATGGAATCAGCGAGCACATGTTAACATAAAACAAACCTTAACAATTTAACAAGTGAAGAAACAACACACCTTAATTTCCTTAAAGCTCAATATGAACATGGATAAGTTAAATTCTTTTGTTAAACTCTAAATATACTTAATTATGTCAATCTTCATAACTTGTAGTCACATCCAGGACCGTAGTACTTCATATGTATCATTTTAATTCACGAATCAGTTCGCCTATTAATATATCAGTTCAGAGTAATTGCATGTGATATATGTCACTTATCTCATAAAATACGCCAGTTATAATTATATTACATATTACTGGCGAATATTTAATTACAGATTTTTTTTTTGGGTGTGGTATAATTATTGCATTGTTCTCTTCTCATCATTATATTGTATTAGTCCAAAACTTAAGGTAACAATGGTTACGATAACAATGAAGGTTTTAAAATGGAAAAGAAGTAAAGCAATATAATTAAACACCAAGGCAAGCGCAAAGACAACGGTCCAGAAGCGAACACACAGTTCCTAACAGCTCCTGTCGGACATCCATGGATTTGTCAATTAATCATCGACTTTAACTCGTTACCTTCTCCACAACCTATCATTTCAATACCAAACTAACTATCGTATCATACACCCGGGATATTCGGTTGTGCGGCACTGAGATCCGTGCCATTTATTATTTCCTTCTTAACCAGATGACTTCATGATGAAGGTACCCTTCAGAAGGCATCGTTCCATTGACTATAATTCACCAGTGCCAGTAGCGTATTTAACAGATGTGAAATTCGGAAAACATTCGAACTTTCGTTCGATAATTGTCTGTCTAGACTTAATTATTTTTTATTTTAATTACTAAAATTTAAGGTTTGATTTGGGACCAGAGCGCTAGTGTGACCAGGATAGCATTAAGCCTGACCAAAATTAATAGTACCCATATGTTTCCTTTTGATATGAACTTCCGCTTCCCATTCCCGTGTTTTTTTTTATGGCAGTGGCACACACACTAAAGGGAGACCGTATGGCGCTCGACGAGCGGTGTGTGTGCGAAGATGCTGATTGACACGGCTCTTGAATATTTGTAAGTTGTAATTAGTGGGAAACAGATGTCCTGGGAGTGAGTTCCACAGTGATGCAGTGCGCCAGACAAAGGAGTTCTTGTAAAGCGATGTTCTAGGAGTTTGCAGTTGCACGACGAACTGGTGCGCTCTCGCCGTCTGTCGTGACTGTCTGACAGGAGCTGCCAGGGGCGGGATGAGGCGGACCAAATCCTGGGAACATCTGCCGTGAAAGTATCTGCAAAACAGAGATATCTCGGCTACATGTCTGCGATGCTCCAGACTATCTAGATTGCGGATCAACTCCGGGTCGCCCACGAGACGCACAGCTCTCTTCTGAATGGAATCCAGCAGCTTTAGGGTGTGCTTTGGTGCGGCGCCCCAGATATGTGAGCAATATTCTAAGCACGGTCTTATTTGCGCTTTGTAGAGCAAGAGCAACTGCTGCGGTGTATAGAGTTTTTTGTTGCGAAATAGCGCACCAAGCTTCTGGGAGGCTGATTTTGCGATGTTAGCAACGTGGTCATGCCAGGACATATTGCTGTTGACCGAGATACCCAGCAGTCCGATTGACGAGGATGAAGGAATGGTCGACCCTGCCATAATGATGTCAGGGCCCGCTGTATTGGCCCTCTTGGTAAACGTGGCTGCTTGGGTCTTTGCTGCATTGACCTGGACCAAATTTCGGCCGCCCCAAGTTTGAACTTTCTCCAGGTCTTGATTAATTGCTGTAATCTGCTCCTGTCTACGATGATGAGTCTCAGTCGCTGGTAAGGGTTATTCTGATCTAAAGTGGGAGACAAGGGTACTGTCATCTGCAAAACTGTAAACAGGATTATTTGTGTCGGTCAGCAGGTCATTAGTATGATACGATAGTTAGTTTGGTATTGAAATGATAGGTTGTGCGTATCTAGATTTTTAAGGATTTTACGAATATCACGGTGATGAAATTTGACTTCTGCCATGGTAGTGTTGATGTTCGATATGGTGGGGAGAGTCTTGCCTTGGGGGACGTCCAAGGTAGAGTGCGAAGAAAACATTTTGGCGAGCATGTTTGCCTTTTCCTTGGCTGTAGTCGCCGTGATGCCACGTTCGTCTGTCAAAGGTGGGAGAGACGTTTCTGTAAAGTTGTTACTTACTGCCTTTGCTACCGACCAGAAATTCCTGGAGCCACTGGGGCATTGCAAACGTTTATTCCTGATCCTTTGATTGTGTTTGTCCTTAGTTTCGTCGATAACGACGATAACACGCTTGCATTCGTTTCTCGCTTCGACAAAATAATTGCGATTTTCAGCGGTCTGATTTTGCTGCCAGTTCTTGTAGGCTTGCTGTTTCCTACCCACAGCTCTTTGGCATCTTCTGTCGAACCAGGGCTTTCCTTTTGATGGTAACTTGATGGAATTTGGGATGTATGCTTCCATTCCTGAGGAGATTACTTGCGTGATCTTTTCGCAGCAGACTGACGGGTCGTCAGCGCCCAAGCAGACGTCGAGCCAAGGAAAATCCAGGTAGAACTCCCTTAGATCATCCCAGTTTGCAGAATTGTAATGCCAGATTTTGCGAAGCAATGGTGGATCCTTCTGTATGAGTGGCAATTCACAAACCGTTGTAATAAGTTTGTGGTCGGAAGTACCTAATAGCGGACCAACTGTAACTGTGTACTGGTCAGGATTGGTGATTAGAAAAAGATCCAGGAGGGCGGCGAATTCGCCCCTCTCTGAGATTCGAGTTGGTTCGTCTACAATTTGAGTAAGCCCGCAGCTGATGGCGAATGCTTCAGCCTCTCTACCTTCATTGTCGGTCTTGTTGTGATGTTTGAGCCAGTTGGTGTTGTGGGCATTGAAGTCTCTCAGAACGATTATTTCTGAACTGGGATGATCAACCTGTATTGAGTCAAAACTGGTAGATAGTGCTGAAAAAAAGCTTTGGTAGGCCCTATCGCTCGGAGGGCGATAGAGACAACATATAAACTTGGTTAATCCCTTGGCGGTGAACTTGAGCCACATGATGTCAAAGTTGTTCGGTTCGAGTGTTTCCTCGCGGTGACGTGAAAGGTCGCTTCGGACAAAAAGGCATATTCCGAACTTATGTCTAAATTGGGTATGTAAGTCGTAACCAGGATAGGGGTAGTTCACTGTTGTTGTTGTAGAACATACTTGTGTTTCTGTAAGGGCTAGTATGTGTGGTCTATTTGCTTGTAGATGTTGGTGTACCGAATTTATGTTTGTATTTAGGCCTCTTATATTGCAGAAATCAATTCTAAATTAGTTCGATATCTTTGCTATCTGTGAAATGCGGAATGAAGGGCTCCCAGGGCCACCCAGCGCCCGGAGATCCGAATGGCCGGGGAGTTTACCTCCGGAATATTTTGATCCTGGAAGCACCATCATGTCCATATTATTATATTCCTACTGTGGAACCCGGAACCACCAGCGCGGAAACGGAACGTGATTCGGGAAAACCACTTAGCGCTTCCCAGTTCTGGTAGGGTGGTCTTTCACCGGACGATGCGAGTAGGCGTATGCATCTACCACCTAGGGCCGCTTCCACTGGATGCATCGGCCTCAGACTCTTTCCTTTGGTGGTCCCTAGTCTGTCAGGGGTAAAAATAGGGTTTGTTGGGTCGCTCCCAGTCATCAGCTCCAGACTTTGTACTTTGGTGTTCTCCAGCCTGGAGGAGGACGATGGGATTTGATGGGCCACATCCCGTGGCAACTCGGAATGGCGGGGGCGTCACTTCCCGTAATCAAACTGCTCTCACCAGTTTGACGTCCCTGCCAGCTAATACAATGCAGCCCCTCTTGTCACAAACTGTCATTGCTCAGCTCCAGACTTTGTACTTCGGTGTTCTCCAGCCTGGGGGAGGACGATGGGATTTGATGGGCCAGACCCCGTGGCAACTCAGAATGGCGAGGGCGTCACTCCCCGTAATCAAACTGCTCTCACCAGTTTGACGTTCCTGCCAGCTAATACAATTTTGCTTACCTGGAGGAATTTGGTTAATTGAACAGGAAAACTCCAATATCCCCCCGTGGCCCTTCCAGACTTCTTATCGTACACCGATATCTTAGGTTCGGCGTTAGGATCTTTATCTCTCATTAACAAATATGTCACAATTCTATAGCACTTAGACTGTCAACATCGTACAAAATTTAGAATCCATTTCAAGAAATTATTAAATTCCGTTATTCTTTGAGGCGCTTCTGTTCGGTTCAGCTTGCACTGTAAGCAGACGGTTAATTTTAATCATTAGTTATGTCATCAATCTATCGGGCGCCACCCTTTGGATTCACGTGCTAAAGGGTCCACAGTGCACCGGAGGGCTTGTTACAGTGGAGAAACGGCAAACCAGAGGTATATTCGAGGTATATTCGAATCTTGCTTAAAATTATCAAGATGGGGATCAGAAAGAAACAAACAATTTCTAAAACAAACCTAATATAGCATCTTATTGTCAACTTGAGACACAAGTCATGGTTTATTCAATGCCCTCATGAAATTAAATGAAACCTATGCTGTCCCAATATATTGAATAAAGAATATCCAAAGTATTATCATGAGTGTCCTAATAAAACTGATGCTAATCCAAAGTATCAAAACTTTGCTGAAGTATTACGAGAGTAGTGTTATGCATGCCCTAAAGCATTGACTAAAAGAGAGAGAAAGAGAGACAAAGAGAGAGAAAGAGAGAAAGATAGAAAAAGAGAGAGAATAAGAGATAAAGAGAGAGAAAGAGAGAGAAAGAGAGAGAAAGAGAGAGAAAGAGAGAGAACGAGAGCGGGAGAGAGAGAGAGAGAGAGAGAGAGATACTTACATTACCAATTCAGTAGCAGCGAAGGCGGAGAAGACAGGAGACGGCGATGGTGGTCGTTATGGCGGCGGCGCTCTGCAGGAAGCGTCTGGGTCTGGTTTTAGCTGGGCGGCTTACATAGGCGGTAGTGGCGGTGGTCCTCGGTGAAGTGGTCTGGTCGGCTAGTCGGCGTGTCTGCTTCTTTGAGAACCCGGGTGGATTCTGCCGGTTCAGCGGGATGCGGCCCGGTTTTGTTAACGCGGCGCGTGGTGGGAATCGCGTTATGGTCGACCGTTAGGTGGGGACAACGATCGCAAGATTCACAGCACGTGAATCGGCATTCTAACGGTATCGTGCGAGAACCGCATCTTTTCGCGACGGAATGTTTTATAGAACTGGATTCAGAGTATTTGAATTAGATTTTACGAAAAAGGATGACGTCAATGGTCCGTAAAATAAGAAAGTTGCATACCTACTATGCCCTAAAAATATAGTAACTTCGTTACAATGTTGTAATTGTAGATTAACACGCCTTTTTTGAGGAAACTACCAATAACTCCATTTCCTTTTTAATCAGTTAAAATTTAGAATTTTCAATTTCAAGAAATTATTTAGTGGTCAGGCAGAGTATCGTTCATACCTTTAAAAGAATAATTTTTAGAATATAATTGTTTGCTGTTGGCTGCTATTTATATGGAACCTTGCCATGTATCCAGCCAACGTCACACACCTCCTCTTGCCTTTTACTTGACTTACGGTATCTTCACCCTTATTGTTATAATATTATAAGATTTTTAAGTGGTTCTAGCGAGCGCAATGTAAACCCACGACTTGTTTGTTTTAAGCCGCGTTAAAATTTACTATTGCAACTATATTAAAATTTATTTTACTGAATTTTATTTGTTTTGCTGATTTTTTTACATTTTTCTGTAAGGAAACATTTTAGCCTGGTCTGACACTTTTCAGTGGGTCATTTAAAAAGTCTAATTGGCAATTTTTTTATAATATTTATAATTTATATATTTTGATAAATGGAATGCCGTTTTAAAATCAAACATTAACTGGTGATTTGAAGCAGGAGATCCGAGACCAAGACCAAATATTTTATTTCAGGCAAGTCAATCTAAATGTCCAGCAAATGAAATTTTTAATTAACGAAGTGACATTTATAGGTCACGTTATTACTCAGAGGTATAATTCCAAATTCGACCAAAATTTCTGCCATTAACAGCTTTCCTATATAAAAACCGTGAAAGAAATTACGAGTTTTTGGGGATTTGTTAATAAATCATCCTACGTTAAAATATCCTGACTTTTACTCCAACAACCAATACCTCCAATGTTGTCCTAGGTTCTGTCCTGTGTCACAAGAACGAAAAACCGGTCGCATATTACACGCGAACATTAAATTCGGCGGAACGTAATTATTCAACTATCGAGAAAGAGCTATTAGCAATTATTGATTCTACCAAACATTTTCGTCCTTACGTATTTACAATCAGGTTCACTATAGAATCTGATCATGCGCCTTTAATTTGGCTTTTAAAATTAAAAGCGTAGAATCAGAGATTATACCGATGGAATTTGAAATTATCTAATGACTTTCATATCGTATACAGGAAAGGCAAAATGCAGTGTCAGACGCCCTCCCTCGAATAGAAATTTACCGTAACGAAACTAACAGTCGTTATACAGGGTGTCCGGAAATAGCAGCGCCAAATTACAGATGGTGATTCTACATAAGAAAACATGAACATTTTTTTATATGAACATGGGTCCGAAAATGCATAGTTTCCAAGATACAGGGTGTCAAACTTTATATAAAAAATCAGTTTTTTGTTAGTATCTTAAATATGATTTTGCTGATTTTGTTGAAATTTTGGCAGGGTTATCTGTAGTAATAAGGGGCTCATTTAGCCTTAATTAGATTAAAAATATAAAGTCCAGTGGCGTGCCGGAGGGCATCATACCGAATATTATTGACAAAAAAAGTATGTGCCGCTGACTTTTTCAAACATTTTATATTTTTTCGTATTAAGCAACTAAAAATACAATATTTTTGATTCCCGAGTTGTTTTCGTATCTTCTTTCGTTTTCGATAAAAAAAGTAAAAACCAGTTTATTGCATTTCCAACCTTTTTTGATATAATCGATATATTTATTCATATCTTAAATATGCTTTTACCGATTTTGTTGAAATTTAATAGTCTTATCTGTAGTAATAGGCGGCTCATTTGGCCTTAATTTGATTTAAAATATAATGTCGAGTGGCGTCCCGGAGGCATCATACGGAATATTATTGACAAATAAATGTGCGCCACTGACTCTTTTGAAACATTTTATATTCTTTTCGCATTAAGCAGCTAAAAATACAACAATTTTGTTTCTTGAATTGTTTTCGTATCTCGCTTCGTTTTCGAGAAAAAAAATAAAAACCAGTTTGTTACATTTATTTAGGGCACCAAGTTCTACATCAAACTGTGTAATAAACTGGTTTTATTTTTTTCTCAAAAACGAAGCAAGATACGAAAACAATTTAAGAAACAAAAATGTTGTATTTTTAGTTGCTTAATACGAAAAAGATATAAAATGTTTAAAAGAGTCAGTGGCGCACATTTCTTTGTCAATAATATTCGGTATGATGCCCTCAGGGACGCCACTGAACATTATATTTTTAATCTAATAAACGCTAAATGAGCCGCCCATTACTACAGATAACCGTATTAAATTTCAAGAAAATCGGTGATAGCATATTTAAGATATAAATGAAAATATTGATTTTATCAAAAAAGTTTGGAATTGTAATAAACCGGTTTTTACCTTTTTAATCGAAAA
>MU183022.1:0-84810 GCA_016904865.1 Pissodes strobi | reverse complement strand
TGATGTATTTCTTGAACCATTTGCTTATATCTGTTTGGTTAATTCTTGGGTATTAGGTTCATGTTTTGAAAATCAAGTTATGCTTTTTTAGTGACGTTTCGCCTGATCATAGCAGGCATTATCAAACCATATTTTTATTAAAACTTTTTCCTATGTCGGCATCTACAATTACAAACAAGAACAAATTTAGGTATATAATCATTGAAGTAAAATAACAATATACAATACGTCACGTACTTAGACAATTATATAAGAAAACAAAACAACAAGTTTAAAAATTCGTCAAAAACCAAAAACTAAAAACAAAAGGTTAGGTATCTAAGAAGTACGTACCTTGAGAAACCGCAGTGCTATGTGGAAAGAAGCTAATAATTAATAAGCCGTGTAGCCATGTGTTGGTTCGGCGAAGCACGAATGCTGCATTTTGAACAGAAAAAGTATAAGCATTTTTTGTAAATCTAATAAAACATTTATATTGACGTTAGTACAGAAATGCTATGTTGGGTGTTATTTTATTATTCATCTCCTAGGTCCTCATGTTGCCCAATTATCTGACTTATGATCTTCCCTTTAAGGTACTTATCTGCGACAGTTGGCTACAACATTCCCTATATGACCTATATGACCTGTATATAGCTTCGCTTTCTAGCTTCTCCTTTATTTTAGTTTAATGTTCTACTTTCAATATTATAACTCTTTTCCTTTCAATTTCCTCTTTAATTTCTCTTCTAATTAAACGCCTATGTATTTTTTTCTGTGACTTTCCCAGTAATGTACTATCATTAAAAACTTGTATTTAAAATTATAACTTTTTTCTCTAGTTACTCATATCTCAATTTATCCTTTTGTTCCTTTGTCTAAATGCATATGTGATTTTACTATGACTTTCCCAGCAATGTACTATCGTTAGCACATTGATTTAAAATATAACTTGTTTCTCTAGTTACTCATATCTCTATTTCTCCTTTTGTTCCTCTGTCTAAATACCTATGTGTTTACTATGACTTTCCCAGTAATATACTATAGTTAACACCTGCATTTATTATGTGACTGTTTCTTTTTTTTTCAAAATTGCTAACAGTCTTTTCTCGAAGTTTTCGTCCTCTTTATCGCCCTATATTTCCTCTTCTTAGTTGCTTAGTTTCTGATTTCTTCTTGGTTCCTGGTTTCTTTGTATTTGCTTAGTTTTTGGTTACTTCTTACTTAATTTTTGGTTTCTTTGCGTTTACTTAGTTTCTGGTTAGTTCTTAATTACTTAGTTACGGTTTTTTTCTTAGCTATTTTTAATTTTCTTCTTGATTTACTTCTTCCCTTGGTCCAATTCGACGTAATTCCCCTAGTGTGTTTCTTTATAGTTTCTGGTTTCTTCTTATATTTAAGCTTTCTTCTAGTTTCTGTTACTATAGGTACCATAGATAATAGTTTTATATTACTTCAACTATGCTTTTTTCCCAGTAGGATACTTATCATTAACACTTGCGTTTACAATTGTAACCTTATTTCGTAGTTACTTATTTCTCCATTCTACGCCTCAGTTTTTCCTTTACTCCAACGCCTACGTGTTTTTTCTATGATTTTCCCAATAGGGTACTTATCGTAAACACTTTGCGTTCAAAATTGTAACTTTATACTCAGCTGCATTTCTTTATATCTGCATATACTGCTTATTTTTTCCTTGTTCCTCGCATAAGGGTGATTTTTTCTATTATCTAAGGTATGATACTTGTGTTTTAAAATTATAATTGCCTGCAACTTTTTTCCCCAAACTTTTTTCTAGCCGTCGTCCCCTCTAATGGAACTTTTCTTATATTTTAGTTGCATAAACTTTGTCTTATATTTTGCCATCGCCTCTTTTGCCTCTCGCATGATTAACTGAAAATTTACTTCTTTATTATGGTCCTCTATGTTTGTTTGCCTTTTGATATGAACTGGTGATGCCTTGTATCCATAGTATGAGTATCTTGAGTTTGGTTTTCCTTATGTATATTTTGCCATGGGATAGAATTTTTTTTATATAACTCCGAGAGCAGTCAAGTTACTTCTCGAAGGAACGAAATTCCGCCCGCAGAACAGATTCACTCCCTCTGGTAGATGTGTGATGAACAACTCGAAGGCACCAGTCTCCGTAATGTTGATTGATGGTACCTTAAATCTGAAGAGGAGCTGGTACAGAAATTAACCGTGTGGATCTCAATGGCTTTGAATTGTGTTTGGAGGTTTATTTAATTCTGACGAAAGAGAAATTTCTTTTTTTTTTACTGACCCTGTATGTCAGGGTGCCCAGCAATCAAAACAGCACTTGTCAAAGTTGGCTTAGGAACAAAATGAAGATACAGTTGTTACGAGTCCGGGGGTCAGAATGGCGTTATTTGTGGATAGGTCGAAAAGGCATTTCCACCATGTGACTTCACTGTATATAAATAACTGAAACGCCTCTGGGGTTAGGGGTCAGAACGGCGGCTCCCAATAAACGGCAGCCTCCACCACGTTTCAACCTGTATATAAATAACTGAAATGCTTCCGGGGTTAGGGAACAGAACCGCGACCTCCACCAAGTGTCAAAGAGGATTTTGGGACGCTTCCCATTACGTGTCGCAGGGCATATTTGCTTGCGGTGATCCTCTTTGCTCTTTCAGGTTGCGTAGCTCAGATCGAACTTCGAAACAAATGTACGTATATTGATGCCCAGGTTTAGTATAAATTGACGTATGCACCTATATTGATAACCATGTCCAAATATAATTTACAAGAAGAGCGTTAAGCGCATTCGTTGAGGACTGCTTGGACTCGAGCTTTTTGGTTCCCTTGAAGCAATTTGAATTTCCCTAGAAAGTACTTTTAGTTTATGTTGGATTTTAAGAGATTTAATTCGTTTAATTTATATTGGTGTGTTTCACTTTAATTTAGGTTCACTTCACTTTGACTAACTTTGTTTTACTTTGTCACTGACGTAACTTAGGGAGGTGTGAACTTGATGCCAGTAAGCGTTTGCCATTGAGGTACTACGAAGTGGACCAAGGCTGGAGGGTTTGAACCTGCCATTGAGGTATTACGAACGGGATGACCAAGTTGTCGTTTACTCGGTTTGCATTTTCTTTTATATAAAATATTATTGAAAATTTGCTCATTTTTTTTAATAAACATGTTTAGATAATAAGCATAATAATTATCTTTCAAGATCAAGTATCAAATTCAAACTTTAGACTGAGTGTTCTTTTTCGTGAATAAGATTACTAGTTTACAGGCGAATTTTGCCGTAACATAAATATTGAATTAATTGCGGACGTTTTTACAATATCATTGTCTATATCTAACTATACTTTTAATATAAACGATTTAACTTTATAAAAACAATAAATTTATTTATAGGAAACAATTCTCATAAAACGAGCTTTGACGACTAGTAATGAATTCGAAATGGATAGCTTCAAAGCCTGCCATTTAAATATTATCCCAATTCAGATAACACAAAAATTCTTAGATTGCTGTATTTTCCCCTGATATTTTCAACTATTGTTAAATATTTATGGTTTTAGGACGAACATCATTGGACGTATTTTCTTGTTAACTTTCGATCCGGTCGAGAGAACGAATTTCCTTCGAAGCACGTTTCCCCCTTTGTCTTAACGGCTTCCCATTTCCATTACAGCTTTATCGATCTAGAAAGTATCTCCTTTTTTCTTATATTCCCGAGGTGCTCACCAAAAACTTTATCGTAGCAATATCTTATTATCAGATTGGGAAAAAATATTATTCGAAAGTTTAAGATTTTCTTTATAAAGTAGAAATTCCGGAAAACGATCAACATATTAATTTTATGAATATTGATATCTACATATAATGCACATGTAAAGTTCCATCCACACGGTTGACACTTATTAAAAAAAAAATTAAAGTATAGTACGCTACAACTTAAATAATACTTTTTACATGTCAACTCGTGCCTTAATTTTTGGATATGCCTAACAGATTATAGAGACGTTGCCCTATAAAAGCGCTAGAATAATCCCAAGTGACCCCTTTTTCAAAAATATATACGCCCAAAAAATAATTCCCCATTTTCTGTTTCTCACCCATTTCAATAAAATTCAGAAGTCGGTCACACGTCGACCACAATTGATCTTTTGTATATACCCTTCTACTTTACGCTGTAGCGCAATGCTAGTTGTTCGCCAACTGTATACTACTTTTCATAACCATAAGAAATTTTTTTTTAGTAAATGATGTTTGTTTTGAGACTCGTTTCCTTTTTTTTACGGTTATTCTCAGTTGTTTCACTTATTAACGGTATTTTTTTTATGGGCGCCAGAGTTCCTAGAGACAATGCGAACTGAATATGAATACTCAAATATAAGCAAATATAAAGGTAAATATATCAGAAATTTGCACTCACAATTCGCAATATCTCGCAGACCTCTATCCTGCGATAAATTGAAGCGGTAAGTTTTAAAACAATCAATATATTAATTTTATAAGTAAATGAGAATACAAATATGATTTATGAAATTATTTGAAATGGAGTTTATCTGATGAATAAATTGACTTAGTAATGAAAATTAAAATTAATGTGAAAAAATTAAAATTAATGTGAAAAAAATTAAAAAAATATATGAAATGTTACAATACAAGATTGGTCTTTAGAATATGTTTATCTACTGATTGGCTAATACTTAGCTTCGTCCAATTATTCTGTAACCATGCGATCGTATTGGGACCTCTACTGGAACCGTTTCTGCCTGTTTCCAAGTTAGTATCTGTTATGTTTATCGAGGACTTATTTGGTTCATGAAGTATTGGTTCCCTCAGAGTGGTTCAGTACAGCAAGTGGACGAACACCTGCTGCTTGACAAGCAAGATGTTTTCTTCAACCATGAAATAGGAAATAAACTAGTCTTAGACGAATGTATATCGTTAATTAAATAAAACTCAAGGAAATATCATGTGAACATCAGTGACAATGTTAAACATATGATGAAGCAATCTACAAATTAAAAATTTACTGGTAAAAGCAGGTACAATCAGAAACTCAAATTACTATGTTGAGTTGAGCAGACAATGAGCAAAAATTATAAATAATTATTGATACTCAAGATTTCCTTTTCTTTACTTTAAAATATAAAATTCAAAAGAAAATGATGATTAAAATATAAAATTTAAAAGAAAATAATGGAATAACGTTCCAATTCAGTGACTTTCGGTAAATTTAAATAAAAGGTAACTTTAAATTTGATAATAAATAGAGAAATAGAGGTACAACCTCTAACAATGAGTCTTATGACTCAAAATAAGTAATTACTGTTACTTTTATTTAGGCCCTTGGCACATAAACGAAAACTGAGCGCAATTGCGTCTCAATTTAATTAAAGATAAAGATAATATAATCACTACCTCGCACCCGAGATAGAAATTTAGGTAAAAGATAAACCAGATAAATTTACATATGTGAGATTAACCTCAGAAATGCAAACTAATGTCGGTACATCAAGATTGAGACTAGACAGGGTGAATGCTAATAGTTATATTATGCTTGATGTAACAAATATATTGAAAATTTAATTAAATGAACCTGAAAAGTAAGAAAGATGAAACCAGCAATACTATGAAGGAAAATTCAGAGAAATTCTACTGAAAATTCAATTCAACTACTTTTGCAGGAATATATAGAATTTACCCCGAGAATTAACCCAAATAATACTGTTCAATTTGAATGAAAATACGTAAAAAAATGTGCGTTACCACTCAAACGATAAAATAATTACGATCTCCCTAAATTTGGACAAAGCCTCTTTCAAATTACATGAATTTGATTAATGAAAACCGAAAATATTGACCAATAAATCGGTAATATTACCCAAAAGGTCACGACAATAATTAAAATATATTGAAGAGCTTTAGTCAAATAATACTAAGCGAATCATAAACAAATATTATATATTTAAAAGTGAAAGAATTAGTTAAAAATATTGCAAGATGAATTAAATATTTCAAGATTAACAAATCAGCACTCACCCGGTCGACGCCTCAACACAAGATAATCATCCCGTATTCAAAATTCAAAACGTTGGACAAAATTATATTTGCTGATGTTTTATTGGCTATTTTATAACATGTGATCAACACTAAAAACCACGTAAAATCATAAAAATAATCCATATTAAATATAGTAATCTATAGTAAAATAAAATCACAAATTGTAGGTACTAAATAGAGTACTAGCGCTCTTAAAATCGCTAACGACACGAAATAAACCCATTCGTGAATAGATGTCACTGGCGACTTGAATATTAAATATCGAGAATATTGCAAATGAATGTAAACATTTAGTGTAGCGGAATAAACATTCATTCCGTTACAACGCGAAAATTCCTATCTCTCTCGAGAACCTCAGAATATTTCGAGGGTTGAGCTTTTGTAAATCTCCAGATGTCACAAGGGCATTTTCGAGATGCCTCAACCTTTGGCGAGTCAATGCTTGACATACGCATAGTATGTGTTCTGACGTTTCAGCCATAGTTTGGCATAATATGCATTTTTCGTCAGTGGTTTTTCCCATTTTCTTGAGGGGCCATTTCCAGCTTGAAAAGTTTTTTTTGTAGTTAGGCGAGTGAGAGTGACAGTCTTTTGGCATGTCTCTGCATTGGCCCAATGTGTCTCTTTTTTCAAATTTCTGAGTTCATTCATTACGTGTCCTCTAGTGATGCCACAGAATGGTTCAGGCCCGCAAAAGACAATAAGTGAACCATTCCGTGCGAACTGATCAGCGGCCACAAGAATAATAAATAACCAGAATCCAATCTTTCGTTGTTGTTACTCCTGGTCTGCCGTGACCTCGAACGGCTCGATCCGCCGAAACTCGCCAGTGTAGGCGCTACGGCTCTAGTAAACGGATCGTCTAAACTACGGTAAAATTCTAGCTGTTTGAAATACGGGGTTATACTTTGGATACATTTTCCCTTGTTGAGTGTTTCGTGTTTTAATGGATTTTTGGACAAGTTAACTTATATTATACACGAAAATCGAATAATAGAGAGTAACCAAAAACCAAAAGTTAATAATTTGGCGAAATAAATAAAATGGTTAGAAAGGAAGTAGTTTTATTTATTAGCATCTTTAATATCTTAGAAATTATTAAATCGCTGAAAACGTATGTATAAGTAACTACCAGAAAGTTGATTGGACCACTAACCAAAACTAACCAAATCTATTAAAATTGATTATAACGTATCGCAACCGGTTCAAATGACTAAGTAAAATAAGTAAATACTAAGTACCACACTTGGACGACTAATCAAAACTAACCTAATCTATTAAAATTTATTATATCATATTGTAACCGGTTCAAATGATTAAAATAAGTTGAAACTATGTGAAACTCACCGTAAGTTGATTTAACGACTTACCAAATCTATTAAAATTTATTATAACGTATCGTAACCGGTTCAAATGACTAAAATAAGTTGGGACTAAGTGAAACTAATCGAAAGTTGCTTCAACGACTAACCAAAACTAAGCAAATCTATTAAAATTGATTATAACGAATCGTAACCGGTTCAAATGACTAAAATAAGTTGATACTAAGTGAAACTACCCGAAAGTTCTTTGAACAACTCACCAAAATTAACCAAATAGATTAGTTTTATAACGTATCGTAACCGCGCGTACTGTGATACTCGTGACTTTTTTATTTGTAAATATGAATCCCTATCTTTTTATGTACTATATAATCTGTGAATTTGAAAAATACTGATGGTTTGGAAAAATTCTTAAATAAACGGTATTAATTTCTCGCTTATTGGAGTTAAAAAAAAGTTGGAACATATCTCCGCCACAGAACTAGGAAAAATTGGAAGGTCAATATTTTCACTAGTAAAGTGGCTTTATCTTATTTTCCTAGGAAAACAAACAAGTGTATATTATTTGCCTTACTAATTGGTAAATAAGTACAGACTTTGAAGGAAATCGTTGACGCTCTTTCCGAGAAAATCGATTTTGTTCATTTTTCTCAAGAGTAAAGGGACTTTTTTCACAGAAATACGGGGTAGTACGTATTATTTGCCTTAAGTTCTAAACATATTGAAAACCTAATGAAAATTGTTAAGGCAACTTTGTAAAAACCATTTTTTTTTTAAATTTTTCTTTATAAAAACTATCCTTCATTGAAGGTTAAAGAAAAAATTTATAAAGCATCTGGATATTGTCCCAAAACTTCTAAATACTCATTTTAGTAGAAATCGGCCTAACAGTTTTGGAGAAAAGTCGTGTGGCGGACAGAGACGCACACACATACACACAAAGACACAATTTAGTTTTTTCAGAATGTAATGTTTTTTGGAGTCTAGGGGTCATAATTCGATGTCATAATTGATGTTATAAGAGAGATAAAGAATCGTATAATAATCAATTCAAATAGATTTGGTGAGTTTTAGTTAGTCGTCTAATCAACTTTCGGTTAATTTTACTTACTTAGTCTCAACTTATTTTACTTATTTTAGCCGGTTCCGATATGTTATAATCAATTTTAATAGATTTAGTTAGTTTTGGTTAGTCGTTGAAGCAACTTTCGGTTAGTTTGGCATAGTCTCAACTTATTTTAGTCGTTTGAAACGGTTCCGATACGTTATGAGAAATTTTAATAGATTTAGTTAGTCGTTGAAGCAACTTTCACTTAGTTTCACTTAGGCTCAACTTATTTTAGTCGTTTGAACCGGTTCCGATAGTTTCAATAGGCGAGAAAGTAGTACCGTTTATTTAATGAATTTTTCCAAACCATCAGTATTTGACAACTTCACAGATATCCGTTATGATGCATTTTCAGCAGATGGGCTTTAGTTTTAATTTTAAAACAGTTCCAAATATTAATTTACTGTTGGATCCTACCATATCAAAATACTCCGCTATATTAACGCTGCCAGATATATCATTAACATGCAAAACAATCTATTAATATAGTACATAAAAAGATAGGCATTCATATTTACAAATAAAAAAGGTTACGAGTATCACAGTACACCTGATAGAAGTGAATACTCCTTTATCGAATCTCAACTGATTTGAGCCGGTTCCGATACGTTATAATCGATTTTATTAGATTTAGTTAGTTCGGGTTAGTCCCAAGTTATTTTACTTATGAATTTTAATAGATTTGGTTAGTTTGGGCTAGTGGACTAATCGACTTTCGGTTAGTTTCACTTAGTCTCAACTTATATGTCATTTAAACCGGTTCCGATACGTTATAATCAATTTTAATAGATTTGGTGAGTTCGGGTTAGTCGTCCAATCCACTTTCAGTTAATTTCACATAGTTCCATCCTATTTTACTTATATGAGCCGCTTCCGATACGTTATAATCAATTTTAATAGATTTGGTTAGTTTGGGTTAGTCGTCCAATAAACTTTTGATTAGCTTTATTTAGTCTCAACTTATTTTACTTATTTGAGCCGGTTTCGATACGTTATAATGAATTTTAATAGATTTGGTTAGTTTGGGTTAGTCGTCTAACAAACTTTTGGTTATTTTCACTTAGTATCAACTCATTTTACTTATCTGAGCCGGTTCCGATACGTTGGAATCAATTTTAATAGACTTGGTTAGTTTGGGTTAGTCGTCCAATCAACTTTCGGTTAGTTTCACTTATTTTGAACCTATTTTGCTTATTTGAACCGGTTTCGATAATCAATTTTTCATAAACCTTAACGTGACGCGGCCTTGAAAAATCACTCTCATGAAACCACAGAAATATTCACATAAGAAAAGTTCAGCTATTTCATACTATTTTCTGAATAAGATATTAAATTAGTCAAAATGCAGTAAGCGCGCTCATGGAATTCTGACTGCTGCGTGGATTGAAGGTCACCCAGCGCTTTTGATCAATATACACGGTGACGGTTATTTAATATTCTTGTGCAGCGGCATTGTTGCCTTTCACACTCTGGTACCCACATTAGGATGAGTCTGTTTTTGTTTGCCAGTTGATCTGCAGCCATCCAACAATACCACTCTAGCCGGGAGTTAACTCTGGATTCTGCTAGATGCTAGCGCTTTAAGGCTGCTTGACAATCTGATAGGATATAGATCTTTGCACTCTTAGGCCATTTTTGGCATATTCAGAGATGGCTATATTGATAGCATCTAGTTCTGCTTGAAAGATTGGGGGAGTGTTTCCTAAAAGTGTAGAGATTCGACACCTAGGTCCGTAAACACTGGATCCCACTCCTTCTTTAATCTTTGATCCATCTGTGTACCAGACAAGTGATCCCGTCTCTAGTTGTTTTAGTCTTTTCCCTGCAGTATTGCGGTCTTCAAGTACCACTTCAAAGAAGAGATCAAAATTGAGTTATATTTGCATTGTATCGGTTGGTTTGGTCATCGCCTCTATCTGGATGTCCTTCAGAATTGCACTGGTCCAGGCCTTCTTTTCTATGCATATGTGCAGCGGAGGGAGGTCAAGTAGGGTTTCCAGAGCTGCTGTTTAGTATATTTTCATAGCCCCTGTTATACCCAGAGAGGCGAGCCTTTATATTCTTGTTAGCTTCCGCTGTGTTGTTATTTTATTTGTTTTATCCACCACACTAAGCAGGCGTAGGTTATAATAGGCTTTAGAACAGTGTTATAGGACCACCAGATGATCGAGGGTTTTAGGCCCCATGTTTTACCAAAGAGTCGTCGACAGGCCCAAAGCGCTGCCGTTGCTTTTTTGATAGTTCTTTCTAGGTG
Organism: Pissodes strobi; assembly: GCA_016904865.1. Classification (NCBI taxonomy): domain Eukaryota; kingdom Metazoa; phylum Arthropoda; class Insecta; order Coleoptera; family Curculionidae; genus Pissodes; species Pissodes strobi. Next base: position 74,096 of record MU183022.1, on the reverse strand, counting down.
TGGGTTCCAGATTAGTTTCTGGTTAAGAACTATGCCAAGATATTTAACCTCTTTTGAAAGCTCTACCGTTGTTCCTCCCAAAGTTTAAGGTTCAGCTTCCCTCTTTTTGTGAATGGGCTCACTACGGTTTTGCTTGGGTTGACATTTAGTCTTTCCTGTGTACACCATGTGCTGACAAAGCTGTGTGTTGCATACGTTCTGAGAGAACGTTGCCATGCTTGCTTTTTATTATTATAACTAGGTCATTTGCATAACCTTAGGCTTCATAGCCTGCTTCAGTCAGTCTTACCAGTGGATTAGATCGTCAACAATCAGAGCCTAAAGCATGGACAATAGAACCCCTCCTTGAGGCCATCCCTTTGTTACATTGACTGTGACGGCTGTTTCTCCAATGGTCGCGGTTACTTAACGGCTGGTTAGCATGGATTTTATCCATTTTGTAGTGGTTGGTTCCACTCCTCTGTGGGTTTGGCGCGCTGAATGAATTCATGTGAGGCGTTGTCAAATGCACCCTCTATGTCTAAAAATTAACGCAACGCAACTTTTATTAGCCAGTGCCTTCTCTATATCGCCGACGAGATTTTGAAGAGCATGAGTAGTAGATTTCGATGGTTGGTATGCGAATTATTTTGCATGCAGTGGAGCATTAGAAAGGAACTTGCCTCTGACGTGCTTATCGATTAGCATTCCTTCCATCGTTTTATGAAGGAATGAGGTTAAGCTAATTGGGTGGCAAGACTTTGGTTCCTCTTGTAATCGTGGCCCTGCCTTTGGTATGACCGCTAGCTTAACTTTCCTCCAGTTTTTAGGAATGCAGCCCCAAGCTGAATGTGTGTAGTAGGTGCTTTATACCTTGTTCTAACAAGGCTGGAAAGATTTCATCTACTCTCGGGGATTTATAGGGCTTAAAGCTATGTATCGCCCATCTGTTTGTGTTTTTGTAGAGATTTTGTTGGCTAGGCCTTTTACCCTTTATGTAGACCGCTGAGCGGTTTCAATGGGCTCGTCTTTTTATGCCAGCTCTTCTTTGGCAATTATGCTTGACCGGGAAAGTGTGTTTCTAGAAGAGTACTTACTTAGACTTTCTTTAGGTGTCTCAGCATAGGTGTCTTGGGCTCTATTCTTTAGTAGACCGATTTCATTTGAGTGCTCTTTGGATAGCACTTTTTGTAGACGAATAATCGTGTACTAAATTAAAATATTGAAAAATCGCAAATTTGACGTAGTAATTCGCAAACGAAAGATTTAATCGCCAAAAATAACTTACCCTTAGACTATATAATAACGATAGACTCCGCGTTTCATTCATAATTATGCTGCAACCCTGGCCCCAACAATGTCTACCCCCCTAACCCCCAAATAGAACAAAACATGACCAATGAACTAAAGAAGTGGGGATAGCGTCTGCGGGCGACAAGCACCTCCCACTGTAGCTCGCGGCCAGTGAGGTTAGCTCGCGGAGGTGCTTGTCGCCCGCAGACGCTACCCCCACTTCTTGCCGCCCGCAGACCCGTTTTAATGATGGGGCCAGTGGAATAGGAAGACAACTACCTTTTTTCTACTATATACTCTAAGAACTTACCGTTTCTTAAAAACGTGCCAAATCCGAAATTTCCACTCGCAGCCGTTTTTGGGAAAATAATATGAAACAATACGTTTATGGTAACTCAATTCACTCCACTGATGTTTCTTTCTATCGCTTAACTAAAGTGGACTATAATTTATCCGAATGAGCGTTACATATCCGAGCGTGACGGATCAGTCTTATTCACTACCCAGGAAAAAGTGTGCTGAACGCACCTAAAGGAGTTTTCAGTTTTCAGTTTTCACTTCAAAAAACGGAGACCTATTGTAACGTACGGTTTTCCTTCAGCATCAGATTGACGTCTAAAGTCAGAGAATTCTTCTTGACGAAAAGGCGCCCCAAAATGGAAGCGAAGAGCAATATATATTATCGGATATTCTGTACGAACTGGTGCAGTTCATGGTTTTGGTTACTATCACTCGCTGTAGTGACCTCTACCGACCGGTGAATGCAGTGGAATGCAGTGTTGGGAGCGGATTGCAGTTGCCGTCATTGCAGTTGCCGTCTGCCGGAAATTTAAAATTGGGACCGTTAGTTTTCTGTAACGGTTTGTGGTACCAACTACTGAACGTGCGTGCCGTTTAGGGACTTTCTTTCTCTTGTGATAGCAGGGCCGCGTGACAGGTAATTTATACTCTTATTGGCCCGGCGTCGTTGTAGTGGGAATATTGGAAGGAAGCATCTGCTTCTAGAGAGTTTTAGAGGGAAATGGCTCGACGGTGGCTTGCTGTTGAAGGCAGAGGTCGTGTTTGGAGTTTTTTTGCTTTACCTCATGGGATTGTCTCAACCGACCAAGTTATAGTCTCATGCCTTATTTTGGCTTACGTTGTTTAGTTTTGTCGTTAGTGCCTGAAAACTCGCCCTTAGCTGGGATTTGATGTTGCCTTAAGTAGAAGCCTTTGTCTGTCTACGACCTAACTGTGCATTCCAACGAGTTAGTCGTATAGCAACCCTGTACAGGATGCGACCGTAGGGGTACACTTTCACCGTAGGGGTACATTTTCACCGTCGCCGTCGGGGTACTTTAACCGACAGAGTTTTGCCTACTAGCCCTTAAAGCCACGCCAGTCTGGTCCCTGGACTGTGGATCGTTCTAGACACCGTTAGAGTCCTTCCACGTCGGAGGAAGTTTATGGTTTTTTTCCTTTCCACCTGGAAAACAGCCGAGAAGCCACCAACTGAATGTGAGCTATCATATCTTTATTATTAGTGTTTGTTGCAACCCTTTTCTCTCTTTTATACATATTTTTTTTTTAACTAATAACGCCTAACCGTATTGTCTCCACTCTGGTTATATAAACCCGAGATTTACGCCGAACCATAATTGTATTTGCTCAAGTGCTAAGCCATAATTAAATTATTTTGTTTTTCCCTTTTTGCTAATTAAGATAATTATCTTTACTCTAAAGTTTACTTATTGAAGTCGAAACTTTAAATTTAACTTATTTTATTCTTGGAAATCCAAAATCTAAGATTCAGCTTGCTTTAGTCTTGTCAGTCGACACTTTTAACATTTTTAACTGGCCGAAACAAGCTCGTAGTTTATTAAATAAATCGAGCATAATTTCGCGAAATTTGCGAAATATTTTCCGAATATCGATTTGTTCAGATACATTATTAGGGAGCTCTCGCTTCCTTTCGGTAGATTTGGCGTTTAGTTGCCTAGTTCTGGTCTAGTTTTCTAGTCTCTCAGAGGAGTGCCCTTATGGTCAGATAGAGTCTGGTCAATAATTGAATAACGAAGACAGCGCCCAACCTACTGATTTAATTTTAGTCGACTGCCCGAGGTATCATTTATTATTGGCGTACCTGATTTCAATTATAAGCATAATTAATTTGTAGAGCGGTACTGTGACGTCAGACCATGGTTTGCGCCTAAATAATAATCGAATAAGGTCCTTTATTTATGTTGCTTGAGCTGTGATTTTCGAAAGTAAGGATTTATATTTTAATTAGTCCAACGGAGGTTAGACAGTACGGTGTAAAGTTCAAGATTAGTTGTTAAGAATAGATCCAGGAGGCCAGCAGAGTCTTTTTGACGCTCAGGGATCTTGGTAGGTTTGTCAACCAGCTGAGTAGTCCGTGATTTATAGCATAAGTCTCGGCTTCTCGTCCTTCATCGTCGCGTCGTTTTCATTGGAGTGTTTCAATCAGTCGTTAAAGTCTCCTACTATGACAATTTCTGCGATTGGATAGTTGATCTGCAGAAAATTAATTTGCTTGCCAAGATTTGAGGAAAGCCGTTTGTATTGATGTTCGCTAGATGGTCTATGCAAGGAACAAATGAATTTGGTTGCTCGATCTGATCTAATTTGGACCACATGACATCAAAGTCCATATAGATATGTTCTATATTGTTGTGGAGGATTTATGATTACCTTATAATTGATTGCCTATGGCTCCATAAATGCTTTAAACTTCTTACATGATAGAGCCTCTTCGGCTCTGGATCCAGGGTGTAAAAGCACAAGTGCTTGTTAAGTGACTCTAATGAAGCTGAAATACCTAAAGGAAACTTTAAAACTTTCAACGTTTCGAGGAACAAATCTGCCCCCGTTGTCAAGAACGAACAAATCTAATAAATGATGATACGGTTACTGGTCTTTAGTGTGATATTGAGGTGTTATTAGTTAAATAATTAATTTATTTTTGAAGTTTTATATATCTATAAAGGCGGCCACAGGCTGGCGTATATGCGTGTCATACATGTATGTCATACATGCTTGTGCGTTGATATTCGCTGGTGTGTGGGCAAAAAGTATCGTACATGTGCGTCGCACAAGTTTTCTGTTTAAACTTGAATTCATCAACGCGCATACATTAACGGGCATACATGTATGTCGGTGTGTGGACAAACTTCACTCGTTCTTAATATAATTGGTTAATTCAGTGTCGTGTTCTAAAATGTCCGATTTAAGAAGTTTTACAAAAGAATTTATGATAGAATTATTCATCGAATTTTATAAAGGTGGAAAACGAAATGTAAAGATTACACCAATAGAAATAAAAAAGATGCAGCCTATGAATCGTTACTTAAAAAATTACAAGAGATTGAAGCAACTGCAACAAAAAAATACCGTTAACGTTGAAATAAATAATATTCGTGGGAGTTTTCGACGAGAGTTGAAAAAAATGGAAGAATCTAAACGATCAGGTGCAGGAACGGATGAAATATACGTGACGCATTTATGGTGTTACGATTTATTGTTATTTTGCAAAGATCAAGAAATTCCTCGAACATCAGTCAGCAACATTGAGGATCAGGAAAGCCAGGAGAAGAGTGAACAAGAAAATAACGATGAAGGGGAAGTAAGGAAAATTCAGTTATATTTTTCAATTTTATTACATTTAAAAACATTCTTGGATATAATTAATAATAATCAATGTACCATTCTTTGTTGCCATTCTACTGCATCTTCATTATTAAAGAAATTCATAAACAATTCCCTGACTTGTTTTGCCTCATTGTTTTCTTACCTTTGTATAGTCATTCTTTAATACTTCAAACATAGCTCTGCAGGCGCCCGGATTTATTTTGCCCAACGACTATAGAGAAATTAGTATAGGAAACTTAAAATCTTCGTAATTCCTCCCAGTCGCTAAGTAGCGAAGAGTGGCTGTCAAACTCATGAGGTTTATAGCAGGCCTCAGTATTTTGTCCTTCCCAATTACCGAGATTGCTAACTTAAGCAGCATAACATAACTGTCTTCATCCATCCTTAGATAGTTTCTCCAATCATCAGGTTCCAAGCGTAATTGTATTATTCCAGTAAATGTATATGTGTAAACTGTTGTCGCTTCAAAAGCCATTCCACTAGTATGTGTCTGATGATGTTTCCTTAATTTATTTCGCTTTTTTTAACATGTATGCATACGCCACTGATAACAATATGAACTCGTCTTCACCACTCATCGTGCACAATTCAACTACATGTTTAACACCCAAGAAGCCTCGTTTGGGGACAACGGCGCGCGGCATACATATTGTGTCATACATGTTTGACATGCATGTATGACACACATATACGCCAGTTTGTGGCCGCCTTAATATGGTGTTGTTCGCTTAGGAAGAATTTAATGATTTTTGTTGAAAGGTTTAGTTAATTTTTAAGTGTCCCTATCAACTTCACTTTTTAGCAAAGGTAACCAGGTGTTATTAAAACTAACGGAAGTTGAAGCAACACATTCATCTTCATTTAATAAAATTAAAGCACTTTCTTTAATTTTACGTTTTTGAGATGAAGGTTCCTTTGCGAAAATACTTGAAGCGTTCCATTGTATTCTGTGATTGTTATCAAATGCATGTTGACAAATATGTGATTTGTGGAATTGTGTATTTTTAATATAAGTTTGGTGTTCTTTTATACGTTTTAGTAATGGTCTACAGGTTTCACCTATATAAAATTTACTGCATTCACATGGTATTTTATACATAACATTTTTAGTCGTTTTATTTTTATTGTATGTTTTTGTTAGTTTGGATCTAAGGGTGTTTTCTGTTTTGAAAATAGTACGAATGTTAAATTTATTACCTATTCGTTTTATTTTGTCTGATAAACCAGGAATATAAGGAATAAAGAGGTTCGTAATAGATCTATTTTGATTTTGTCTAATATTTGGTTGTTCACACTCTATAAAGCATTTTTCAATGAAATCAATAGGATAGTTATTATTAATCAAAACATTGGTCAAAAATTATTTTTCTGTGTTGAAATTTTGATTATTTCAAATTATTTTCATTCGATCCAATAGACTTTTTACGACCCCCTTTTTGACCATTATTGAGTGATTTGATTTAAAATGTAAATATCTCTTTGTGTGTGTAGGTTTCCTGTATATTTTTGTTTCGAAACTATTCAAATTATTCAAGTCTTTTTTTATAAGAATATCGAGAAATGAAAGTTGTTCATTAATTTCTCTTTCTATAGTGAATTTGATTGTTCTTTGGTGTTAATATGATTTAGAAAATCGTTAAGAAAATTTTCGTTATATGGATAAATTGAAAAAATGTCATCTATATAACGCCACGAAATTAAAGGTTATGTTGATAATTTTCAACAAAATTTAATTCAATAAAAATTCCATAAAAATTTTACTTAATAAAGGTGATAAAGGCGAACCCATAGCCATACCATTGTTTTGTTAATAGTAATTGGTATTGTATTGAAAATATGTAGTTTTTATGCAAAAAGTAAGTAATTCGAGTATGGTGTCAATATTAAGTTTTGTACTTTCACCAAGGTTAGTATCATTTACTAATTTGTTTCTTACAATATTTAAAGTTTTATCAACAGGTACGTTGGTAAAAAGACTATTAACATCAAAACTTATCAGAGTGTCGTTAGGATTTAAATTAATTTGTGATAGTTTTTCTAAAAAATGTTGTGAGTTTCTTATATATGAGCTAGTGTTGTTTGCAAGTGGATTAAGAATGTTAAGTAGATATTTAGCAATGGGGTGTGTTGGTGAATTTGTACAGCTGAATATTGGGCGTAGAGGAATATTTAGTTTATGTATTTTTGGTACTCCATAAAAGTAAGGTGTTTTACTATTGTGTGGTGTCAGTTTGAATCTTTCTATATCATTGAACTGACTTTTGTTTTTTTTTGAACATATTGTATATCTGTCTCTCAATACATTTTGTTGGATCTTTATTAAGTATTGGGTAATTACACCAAAGGTATAGGCCTAATATTTGTTCTATTTTTAGAGATATAGAAAATAAACATAAAAAGCTATTGCATTTTGAAAATAGTTTAACTTTATTACACAAATGCAAAACAATAACTTGATTCCTAAAAGTTTAAGACTTAAAGCACCATACAACAACCAAAAAACCATAAAAATCTTAGAAAGGGCAAGTAATGCTCTATTACGAGAAATATTACAATTTAATAAATTTAACAAATATAAAATTGAAATACCAATTCTTACCTATTGCTTTGAATTATATTTGCAACTGTGTTCACAACGGTTATTTAATAAATTTTGATAAACAAAAACGTATTCATATAAATAAATTTAATAATCTCATTCAAGAAAAATTAAACAAAAAATTCTAATGCCAAAAGTAACGACTTTATTGAAAAAACTGTAATCAATTTGTCTGATAGAGTATTATCCGTTGTTGATAAACTTGTTCTTTCTAAAGGTTTAAATTACTCAGTTACATCTAAATTCGTTCCTAAGTTTGATATCATTTCAGCAATTGAAGAAACAACACAAAACTTACCAGAAGAACATCAAGACGAATTTAGAATTAGAACTAAAATCACACTAAAAAAACCATTTAAAATTAAACAAAACTTAACATACACAGAACAAGGAGCATTGCAAGAGCATTACAATCATTAAAAAGAGATAACACTATTCAAATTCTCCCAGCCGATAAAGGTAATTCAACCGTAATAATGACTTGCATTACTTACGATGAAAAGATAATGTCTCTTTTGAATGACGGTAATTACTCAATACTAAATAAAGATCCAACATAACGTATTGAGAGACAGATATACAATATGTAAAAAAAAGCTCAAAAATCAGTTCAATGATATAGAAAGATTCAAACTGACACCGCACAATAGTAAAACACCTCATTTTTATGGAGTACCATAAATACATAAACTAAATATTCCTCTACGTCTAGTAGTCAGCTGTATAAATTGACCAACACACCCCATTGCTAAATATCTACTTAATATTCTTAATCCACTTGCAAACAACACTAGCTCATATATAAGAAACTCACAACATTTTTTAGAAAAACTATCACAAATTAATTTAAATCCTAACGACACTCTGATAAGTTTTAATGTTGATAGTCTTTTACCAACGTACCTGTTGGGGAAACACCTCAACACGTGTAGAAACTATCGTTGTTCACCGTATAGTTTGGTGAGAACACCCTGTATGTATGTAGAATGAATGAGCCATAATTAAACTCAAAATAGATTTATTTCACCCCGGGTACAACACAATTTGTGCATTTAAATTAGCATATGCCAGTTCTTTAAAACCCCTTAGTCCGGACGATCCCCTAGTTCGAACCTGTACAGCAGTGCTGTCAATATAACAGATTGCAATTCAGCCAACTTTCACTCGGAAAGGAAATCGTTCTTAATCGTTTTCAATTCAATGTATTTTTGTCTCCGTTAGCCTTGTGAACAATCAGTCTGTCAAATAAAGAAATAAAACAGCTTCTACCCTTGTAATCTCAAATGAATTCGGCAAAGCGCCAACCCCCCACTTTTTATTTGGTCTGGCGCCAGGAGGCGACCGCTACCAGCTCGAAGACAAATTCAAGTCAGTGCTCTGCTCTGCAAACACTCCACGTTGCTGGGTCGGTCGTGCTACCGAGCTCTAGCAAGAGGAGAGGATAGCTCCCAAGATGCATTCCGTTTCTTATTGGTCGAAACAATTGGATGTTATTATGGTTGTAATATGCACAAGAAGAAGGGGGATTCTTTGTGGTAATATGTTTTGAATGGTGGGCAATGAAATATATTCCCGGAAATACGTGCAAGCTCCTGTATATCCACTATAATACGGCTCTTGCCCTCTGTTCGCTACGGGGGCTCAACAAACAGGAACTAACCAAAACTAACTCAAGGCAAGTCCAAAATCAGAAAAAAATAAAACGAAGTGCAGTATAACAAAGCAATCTAACATCTTTTCCAACAACGATTCACAAAAACATTTATTTACAGGTAGTATTTGTACTTAAATCCAATCGGGGAGCAGCAGTAAGATGCAAGTCAATTAGCGTGCCGCCAACTGACGTATTCCAAGTCCCGCCCAATTGTTTCGACCAATTGTAAACGGAATGCATCTTGGTAACTAGCCGCTAATCTAGCAAGTGCCTCTTCGCGCCAAAAGGTCAAATTCCTTTTTGGGCAATTTCTCTTGTATGCACAAATATTCAAGAATATTTAGTGCACCTCAGTTATCTTTGTCCAAGGTTGGACAAAGACCTCCTTTTGGGCTTCTTTAAGCAATTCTTCAAAGCAAGAAACGACGTAGCGTCTCTTTCCCCCTTTTTGTTGAAGAGAATCCATAAAATGGCGGCACCGAATTGATAACTCAAGTGGTCCCTGTACTGTACTAGTTAATTCAAGGATTCAAAGTGGATTCCCTAGCTGATTAGAGTGAAATAAAACATTGGAGATTAAGGTATTCTGTACGAAAGAAAGGTGCTAGATTGAAAGCATAAAATTTCATTTCATTGAAAGTCAGAAAGGACAAACATATTTCAGTTAGAAATTGCATAATCAAGACTTTTAGTCTTTAGTTAATAATTAAGAAACCTTTTGTAATATTAGTTTTATACTTGAACGAATGATGAATGATTGAAAGTTTTAGTCTAAGAATTGTACATATAATTTCTATTTAACATAGAAAACACTGTTTATTTATCTCCATTATATTTAAATGCAATTTACACCTGCATTATTAAATTATATCAATACCGAATACATGTTTCAATTTATCTCACCACCCTATATTATACTGTCTATTAAAAGTGGTTAATTAAAACATCACACCCGTCTTTATGCATAATAAAAGCACTTGTTTATCCGGACCAGTACCTGTTAATAACACTTTAAATATTGTAAGAAATAAATTAGAAAATGATACTAACCTTAGTGAACGTACAAAACTTAATATTGACACCAGACTCGAATTACTTACTTTTTACGTAAAAACTACGTATTTTCAATACAATACCAATTACTATCAACAAAACAATGGTATGGCTATGGGTTCGCCTTTATCACCTTTATTAAGTAATATTTTCATGGAAAATTTTGAATTAAATTTTGTTGAAAATTATCAATATAAACCTTTAATTTGGTATATATATTCTAAATCATATTAACACCAAAGAACCTACAATCAAATTCACTATAGAAAGAGAAATTAATGAACAACTTTAATTTCTTGGCATTCTTATAAAAAAAAGACTTGAATAGTTTCGAAACAAAAATATACAGAAAACCTACATATACAAATTGATATACAAATTTTAAATCAAATCACTCAATAATGGTCAAAAAGGGGGTCGTAAAAAGTCTATATGATCGAATGAAAATAATTATTTGTAATAATAAAAATTTCAACACTGAAAAAGAATTTTTGAGCAATGTTTTGATTAATAATAACTATCCTATTGATTTCATAGAAAAATGCTTTATAGAGCTTGAACAACCAAATATTGGACAAAATCAAAATAGACATATTACGAACCTCTTTAATCCTTATATTCCTGGTTTATCAGACAAAGTAAAACGAATAAGTAATAAATTTAATATTCGTACTATTTTCAAAACAGAAAATACCCTCAGATCCAAACTAACAAAAACAAAACCACTCAATGAAAATGAAACTACTAAAAATGTTATCTATAAAATACCATGTGAATGCAATAAATTTTATATAGGTGGAACCTGTAGACTCTTATCAAAACGTATATAAGAACACCAAACTTATATTAAAAATACACAATTCCACAAATCACAGCTTTGTCATCATGCATTTGATAACAATCACAGAATACAATGGAACGCTTCAAGTATAGCAAAGGAACCTTCATCTAAAAAACGTAAAATTAAAGAAAGTGCTTTAATTTTATTAAATAAAGATGAATGTGTTGCTTCAACTTCTGTTAGTTTTAATAACACCTGGTTACCTTTGTTAAAAAGTGAAGTTGAGAAGGGACACTTAAAAATTAACTAAACCTTTCAACAAAAATCATTAAATTCTTCCTAAGCGAACAACACCATATTATAGATATATAAAACTTCAAAAATAAATTAATTATTTACCTAATAACACTTTAATATCACACTAAAGGCCAGTAACCGTAACCAGTAATTAAATGATATGACATTATAATTGTCATCTTGTCAAAGTCAGTTCAAAGTTTGACAATCTGCAAAAGCTTTTTACTATTTTATTGTATTTACAAACCATTTTCATTTTTTCGTTCTTGACAACGGGGGCAGATTTGTTCCTCGAAACGTTGAGAGTTTTCAAGTTTCCTTTAGGTATTTCAGCTTCATTAGGGTCACTTAACTAGCACTTGTGCTGTTTACACCTTGGACCTAGAGCCGAAGAGGCTCTATCTTGTAAGGAGTTGAAAGCATTTGTGGAGCCATAGGCAATCAATTGTATCAAAGTCCATAAATTATCTGGTATAAAAACAGCTAATCTATAGTTATGTCGAAATCGGGAAAAAACGTTATATCCGTAAACGTATATTCAAGTGAACATGTGTAGTGCTTGATTTCACCTTTGTTTGTGATAGAGCTAAAATATGAGACTTATTTTATGTTAAGTACTGGTGGACCGAGGTACTATTTGTGCTGATGCCTCTTATGTTGCAGAAGTTCTGTAGTAGTCTATCTTCTATCTTGGAGATGTTCAGGCCTGATGCTTCCCCCAGGCCAGCCTCCACCCGGAGATCCGAATGGAAGGATATTTTGTCTTCGGAGTATTTTGATCTGGGAGGCGCCATCATGCAATATTTCTTCTTTTCCACCCTGGGAGCCGGATCACAAAGGCATGGTGACGAAACATGAACCAGATGCCATTTCACGCCACCTAAACCAATGTGGTGGTATTTCACCTGGCGATGCTGGTGGACCACATCTACCACTATGAGCCAAAAAGAGCGAGGACAGGCCCTTTTACTCAACAAAGGTCTATTGCCGCAGGAAATCGGTATAAAATTCGATGGAAATAGGATCTACTACACCCATACTATGTACATAGGTTATGCAATTAATTAACTGCGAAACCATTCAAGAGCAAATATTTAATGAAGCTAACATAGATATTTTCGAAACAAAATGGGAGTTCAAGATTTTAAAACCTACTTAGTATTAATTATGTACTTTTATATAAGGTAAGCACATATGTGGCATTCTCTCTTTCCGGAGGACACATAAATAAAAGGATATCGTCAAAACAAAACAAGGAGACATGGATACAAATTACTGTTTATATATCCTAAACTAATTATCTCATGGATTGGGTATACTTAATGCATTAATTCGGCGTAGATTGCAAAAATGTAAAACTTGCACGGTGTTCAATTTAAAATAAGAAAATTGATATCAGATACGGGTAGATCTTGCAAAAACGCGATCACAAAAACAAAATTATAAACGATAGAACAGTCTATTTCGACCACAGCCAAAATTTCAACAATCTCCAGAAACGTCTTTTAGTTAGACTTTGAATACCCCTGCATTAATTCCCATTAATTTAAATCATCCGTTACTGAAGGTGTCTATCATTTAATATTATTCTGGTCAACGGAAAATTCTGGCTAATAGAAACTGATATCGATTGACACAATAAAAAATGCTTGAGTAAATTCGATTTTAAGGCGGGACGCTGGCAAACATTATATTAACTTGTTAAAGAAGGCGAGATAGAAAAAAACAGTCTCTGGGGTGCAAATAGCACGTTTTATTTTCAACTAATACAAGATTAGGTTAAATGGATCATAGATTCTGGATTGAAATGAGCAATTATATTTAGAATAACATACCCACATTTCTTTAAGAATTTTAATGTCGCGCTTTTGGGTTTGGCGCCGTTTTTCTCCAAATTAAGGGAGTGAAATTTTATATATTTTTAAGGTCAAAAACCTCTTTAGCACATTTTTTCGTGGGTAGTGAATGATATTAAGTTGTCGTGTACCACTTCAGGCTCGACTATCTAACGCACAATTAGGTAAAGTCGGTAAGCAAGATACAGAAATAAACACTTTCTGCTGGGCAGTGAACGAAACTGAGCCGTCAAGTAGCGCGTCAGGCTGGGCTATGTAACGCTCACTTGGTATTCGATTTTCCGTGTCCGCGTTATTGCGTTAAATGTGCCGTTTTTCAAAATGTTCACGATAACTCTCGACAAAAGTAATTAATTTTGATGAAATTTTTGTTGACCTTTACTTCAGAAATAGAAAAACTGAGGGTCAATAAATTAACGATGCCTAGGCCAGGACGAGCTGCTTGCGAAGGGTGCAAATTAGGCTCTAGTTCAAAATTGCGGAGAGTGGGCAGGTTTATTTATAAAAGGCCCCACTGACTTATATAGTATAGACGGCACAAGTCAGAAAATTCCAAAGTACGCAAATGGAACTCGTTATGGCTTAGGCTTCGCACAAAAAATATATATTAATCAATTTTAAGTAACAACACCAGTGCAGCGGTGACCTTTAGAAATTTCCTAATGAAATGAATGAACAATAAAATAAAATAGTTAACTAAAACAGAGTTTTATCCACAATACCGAAACAGATTTTTTGCACTCGACGCGCGTTTCGCTAACCATGTTAGCATCAACAGGAGATGTTTATTTTGAGTTTTAATCATCTCCTGATGATGCTAACATGGTTAGCGAAACGCGCGTCGAGTGCAAATATTATGTTTCGGTATTGTGGATAAAACTCTGTTTTAGTGCATGTTGCCGAAGGTTCCAAACCCCAACGTAAAATAGTTAAGTCAGATCAGGTTAATAAAAAATATATAAAACTAATTCAATGCTCTCTATTTATAACTGCATTTTTCCTTTGGAGGCAGCAATATAATCGATTAAAACAGATAGTTCGGTGAATAGAAACTCGGTTTATTACCGTAAATCGGGGGAGATTGTTTGTCACAATACTTCAAAACAAAATTGACATTACATCGGACGAATTTAAATAGAAGGTTGTGGTACCTACGGTACTTGATATTACTTAACCTATTAAGCGTTTAACTATTACAGTTTTGAAGAAAAATGAGTCACCAGTTCAAGTAGATAACATAGTTCCTCCAGACCAATACGGTTTTCGCAAAGAGAGATCGACAGAAGGTATACAAGAACAACCGAGAATCTCGAGCGATTGCGTTGGATATTTCAAAGGCATTTGACAGAGTTTAGCATGACGGATTGCTCACCAAACTGCCGTCCTTCGAACTGCCAGCGTCTCTCTGCGGCTGGCTTATCAGTTTCCTTAAGAACCGATCTCTGCTCGTTACAGTTGATGAACACATCTCAGACACATTCACCATTAATGCGGGCGTGCCTCAGGGTGCGATACTTTCACCAACTCCGTTCCTCATCTATATTAATGACCTGATGATCGAAACCATTAATCATGTTTACAGTTTTGCAGATACAATATACAATATATATTACGTTATGTTTGTTGTAGGAATATACAATACCTCTTAATGATATCTTATCTAGGGTTCGACACCCTGTGTTTAAGAACCTCATCATGCACTTCAATGTTAGCAATATTATATAACATAATATAGATAAAGTTTTAACAACTTAGGAATTTGGTAAATACAACCTAACAAATAATATCATTACATGAACAGTCATAATCGAAAATCGTGGAGCCGACGAGAGACCAGAAGGAGGAAAGAAAGAGAATAAATACAGGGCGAGGCAGGAGAAGCAGCAGAAGCAATCAGTTAAATTCATTATTGCGACATCACAGAGTAAAACAGATGACCGTAACCTTGTCTCCCAGATCACAAAAACCTTTAACAACGACTGAGACTTATCACTGCAGACAGGCGCAGATTAGAAAAATTCATCAAGATCTGGAGAAAGTTCTAACTTGGGGCGACAGAAATTTGGTCCAGTTCAATGCAGCAAAAACCCAAGCAGCTACGTTTACCAAGAAAGCCAATACGGCAGGCTCTGACATCATTATGTAAAGATCGAGCATTCTTTCATCCTCATCAACAGGACTATTAAGTGTCTCGGTCAACAGAAATATGTCCTGGCATGACGATGTTACTAATCCTCGCAGAAGCTTGGTGCGCTATTTCGCAACAAAAAAATTAATACACTGCAGCAGCTGCTCTTGCTCTACAAAGCGCAAAAAAGATCGTGCTTAGAATATTGCTCACATATCTGGGGTGCCGCACCTAAGCACATTCTAAAGCTTCTGGATTCCATTCAGAATGGACCTGTGCATCTCGTCGGTGACCTGGTGTCGACCCGGGATCTTGATAGTCTGGAACACCGCAGATATATGTTTTACAGATATTTTCACAGCAAATGTTTCTAGAATTTGGCCGCATTATCCCGCCCCCAGCAACGCCTGTCAGAGAGTCACGATAGAAGGCAAGAACGCACCCGTTCGTCATACAACTGGAAACACCTAGAACATCGCTTTACAAGGACTCGTTTGTCTGGCGCACTGCATCACTGCGGAACTCACTCCCAGGCAATCTGTTTTCCCCAAATTACATCCTACAGCTATTCAAGAACCGTGTCAATCAACATCATCTCACACACCACTTGTCGAGTGCCATAAGCTCACCCTTTAGTGTGCCATAAAAAAACGGGATCAAAAGTTCAGGTGTGTCACTTTTTATGCACATCAGACTATATCAATTATTTTCCTTTTAGGTTAGTTTGGGTTGAAAATAGAAACCTCCTAAAAGTCGATAAAATTTTTTCTATTATTATAGATTCCAGTTTTATCTATTTTTTTTGTCGCTTGAGAAGCTTTTTGTGTAGTTATGCGAGTGAGAGATTAGTCTTTTGCCTGTCTCTGCCCAGGTGCATTGGCTCAATGTGTCTCTTTCCGCCTTTTTCCCAATTTCTGAGTTAATTCAGTACGTGCCCCCTAGTGATGCCACAGAATGGTTCAGGGCCGCAAAAGCCAGTCTGCGCAATAAATAGTAAATCAAAGCTAATAGAAATTAGGGAGAATTTTTGATGTGTAAACATGTTACGCGGCGGTATGAGGGTAAATCTCAGCAAATGGGACGGAAATGTATGGGCGGGGCGGAAGTGTGGGGACGGAATTGCGTAAACCGATTCTAGCCGCTGGGTCGGTTTTATATACAATTTTGCCATTTAAAATCGTTTTAAACGGATTCTAGACGATAAAAAAGCATATTTTAAATTAAACGAACCGTCAAAAGTATTATTTTGTAATTATTATATTCGCAGTGTATTTTTAATGGACGGTTGAATTTGAAATAAATCTTCGCTTCTAAATCCACGACAAATTCGTCCGAAGCCATGGCTATCATCCTAAAAATAAAAAGTCCAGTGGGGTCATATCAGGGGATCAAGGTGATCATTCTAACGCGCCACGCCTTCCAATCAATCTCCCTGGAAATTGGTTGCTCAGAAACTGCATAGCTTCCCTTGAATAATGGGGCGGAGCACAGTCATGTTGTTACCAGATTTCACATATATTTCTATTTTGTTGGATAGTAGGAACAATACGTTGTCTAAGGACCTCTAAATACTTTTGTCCTGTTAATGTACCTTCTATAAAAAAAATGGTCCGATAATACTGGTGCCCAATATTCCCGCTGACACATTAACTTTCTCAGGGTATTGGGTATGAAGTTCTTCTATCCAATGGGGATTATGTCTAGACCAAATTCTACAATTGTGTCTATTAACTTGACCATTTAAGCAAAAAGTAGCTCCGTCGCTAAATAAAATTTTGCGTGCAAATTCAGGCTCTTCCATCATAATTTCAGCAAATTCACTGCGGCGCGGCGCGGCGCGGCGGTCAGGATCATTCTCTAATAGTTCTTGTATAATGAATCTTGTACGGCTTTAATTCAATTTCCCTTAAAATACTTCTCACAGATTTTTGGCAAATTGTTCTATTTGTAAGAAAACGTTTAACTTCTTTTCATAACTTGTAGCAGTTTTTGGTCGTCCGGTTTTAGGTAGACTTTTTACGGACCCTATTTCTTCATAACGCTGACAAGTTCTGTGTAACGTAGACTTTTTAATTGGTTTATCAGGATAGCGGTTGTTAAACAAGTCACAGACTTCTTGATATGTTCTTGTTTTATCTCCATATCCACGGAATATCAAAATATCAATCCGTTGGGTTTCTGATAGAACAAAGGCCATTATAAAATTAGAATTTTGTATTTAATACAATCTTAATCTTAAATGACGATGACGTGTTTATTATGTTTGCAATAATTGTGATAGTCATGGCGACAGCAATTTAATAAAACAATCGAACCAGCGCCTAGTTGTTCATAAGGTATTCATACTTTTGGGCGCTTCTAATGTTAATGTTCAGTTTTAAAGATATTTCAGTGTAATTAGTAAATTTGTAGTGAAAATGTGATGTTGTCATATCTCAGCACATAATAGAGACAAAATTTTGAAAATTTGGAATCCTACTAAATTTGGCGCACCCAATTTATTGTAATAAAAACAAAAGGGGCGTTCTATTTACGATAATAAAATGACTCCGTGTAGCGCAAAACTGGTAAATCTGGCAACAGTGCCGATATCATGGTTCAATTCTGCATGTCCGGAGACCCCCAGGTACCGAATTTTGTAAATGCAGCTTGAACGATTTTGAAGATATTTAGGCGTTCCGGTACTTTTTACTAAAATGCGTTGTTGTCACATCTCAGCAATTAGAAGATAAAATTTTGAAAATTTGGGGCTTTACTAAATTTGATACGCCCAATTTATTGCAATAAAAATAAGTGGGGCGCTCCACTTAAAATAAAAAAAATTATTCCGTGTAGCGCAAAACTGGGAAATCTGTCAACAGTGTCGATATCATGGTTCACTTCTGCATGCCCGGAAACCTCAAGGTACCAAATTTTGTAAACGCAGCTTGAGCGATTTTGAAGATATTTAACCGTTCCGTTATTTTTAACTAAAAATGCGTTCTTGTCACTTTTCAGCAATTAGAAGAGATAAAATTTTGAAAATTTGGGGCCTTACTAAGTTTGATACGCCCAATTTATTGCAATTAGAATAAGTGGAGCGTTCCGTTTAAGATAACAAAATGACTCCGTGTAGCACAAAACTGGAAAATCTGGCAACAGTGCCGATATCATGGTTCAATTCCACACGCCCGGAAACCCCATTTATCTAATTTTCTAAATGCATCTTTAACGATTTTGAAGATATTTAAGCGTTCCGGTTCTTTTTACTAACCCTGTATAGTAATCGAATGCTACATTACTAAACAATATTATTTTAATGTTAAAACAAACCAAAAAATTTTTATATAATATTAGATAAGAAGCAAAAAATATTGCCGAGGATATCGATTACGATCCGTCAATTCTACCCCTTAATAACTACCACGTTTTCATGGGGTTTTGAAATCGTTTTGATTCCAACCCTCTTCCCCGTTTTCATGCCGAGACAAAAATAAAATTGAAATCGATTTGAACTGACAGGGTAACGTTTATCCTCAAATAATTGCCATATTTTTCTTCGCGAAATACGTCGAGGGAACATAAAACTTCATTTTCGCGACAAACATTCCTCCATGTTAGTGGTGGAGTTACTGAGATTTTATCAATTTTTTTTTTTTTTAAATTGGCGCTGAGAAACCGATAAACTCTTTAAACTTTGAAGCAAATCTAACCAAAATGAATTAATTTGAGTTAATGCGCAAAAGCTTCATTTTCCAATTCGATTCCAATCCAGCCACCATTTTCATAGAAGTCAAGTTAATTTAATCCCGATACGATCCCAGAAAAAGGTGAATCGACCTTGAGACTGGAAATGATATCAATAGTCATTTTCATAGGGGTTTCAATACCAAAATCGTATTCAAAACGATTTCAAAACTCCATAAAAACGTGGTAACTATTAGACCCTGAATAAACTGAACGATTATTTGACAATAAGAGTAAGGACGAAGCTCCCACAAATCAATTTATTTAAAATTTACTCGACGCTGCATTATCAAAAATAGAAGAAAGGTTTGAACAAATAAAATAATTTTCATAAAATAGATAAAGCTCTAGATATATACATTTTACAATCTCTAAAGAATACGGCTGCATGATCCATTTAAATACGATCGAATTGAAAACATTGCGCACTCTATATTTCATTTCGCTATGTAATTTTAATCCCCTAGCGGGGAGAAGGACATCCCCGAAATTTGAATAGGGGAGAAGGGTCATGCTTTTTCAAGATCTCATGGAGTACTTTATAACGCTAAAATTTTGCGTCAATGTTCATTCTTAACGAAATGAGAATTTGAATAGCAAACGAGTCAATTAGAAAAATATGTTTACCTAAATATCAATTTTAATCTTATCTTTTTAACTATGTAGCTTCAACATTCCCACCATATCCAACATCAACATTACCATGGCAGACGTTAAGATTCACCACCGTGACATTCGTAAAATCCTCAAAGAGCTAGATACACGAAAGGCATCAGGGCCGGATGGAATACCTGCCGTCGTGTTAAAGAACTGCGCCAACGAACTAACACTGGTTTTTTTCCAGACTATTTTCTCTGCCTTAGCGAAAAGGGATTTAACCACCTACTGGGAAAGTCGCTCGAGTGCAACCTGTTCCAAAAAAGGCAAGAAAACCACGCTCTCAAACTATCGCCCAATTGCCTTGTTTCCAATAATCTCCAAAGTCATGGAACGTGTAGTCAATCAGCAACTACTCAAGTACCTCGAGACCAACAGAATAATTAGCAATAACCAAAACGGCTTCCGCAAACAGAGATCGTCGGGAAATATATTGGCCTATGTCACTCATATATGGAGTGCTACGAAGAATCTCGAGCCACTGCGTTGGATAGGCATTTGGCAGAGTTGTAAATGACGGATTGCTCAACAAACTGCCTTCCTTCGGACTGCCAGCGTCTCACTGCAGTTGGCTTGCCAGTTTCTTAAGAACCGATATCTGCACGTTGCAGTTGATGGACACATCTGAGACACATTCACCATTAATGCGGGAGTGCCTTAAGGGGCAATACTTTTACCAATTATGTTTCTCATCTATATTAATGACCTGCTGACCGAAACCAATAATCCCGTTTACAGTTTTGCAGATAAGAGTACCCTTATCTGCTAATTTAGATCAGTAAACCTTTTACCAGCGACTGAGACTTATCACCGCAGACAGGAACAGATTACAATAATCAATCAAGATCTGGAGAAAGTTCAAACCTGGGGACGAATGGAATTTGGCCCAGTTCAATGCAGCAAAAACCCAAGCAGCCACGTTTACCAAGAAAGCCAATACGGCGAGCCCTGACCTCATTATGGCAGGGTCAACCATTCCTTCATCCCCGTGGGTGCCTCGGTCAACAGCAATATGTCCTGGCATGACCACGTAGCTAACGTCGCAAAATCAGCCTCGCAGAAGCTTGGTACGCTATTTCGCAACAAAGGACTGTATACATCGTAGCAGCTCTTCTTGCTCTACAAAGCGCAAATAAAACCGTGCTTAGAATATTGCTCATACATCTGGGGTGCCACACCTAAGCATATCCTAAAGCTACTGGATTCCATACAGAAGAGAGCTGTGCGTCTCATCGGCGACTCGGAGTTCTGCCCTGATTTGGATAGTATGGAACATCGCAGAAATGTGAACGAGATATCCCTATTTTACAGATATTTTCACGGCAGATGTTTCCAGGATATAGTCCGCATCATCCCGCCCCTAGCAACGCCTATCAGACAGTCGCGACAGATGGCAAGAGCGCACCCGTTCCTTGTACAACTGGAAACGCCTAGAACGTTGCTTTAAAAGAACTCTTTTATCTGGCGCACTGCATCGCTGTGGAACTCACTCCCAGGCCATCTGCTTCCCCCTAATTACAACCTACATCTATTCAAGAATCAGATTGATATTCATTTTGTGTTTTCCTTAAAAAAGGTGTATGTTCGATTAATCGATTCATCGTGAACTTTTAAGAACGTTAGATTTGTGTCAAATTGATTGTAATTTTGTAATAAAATGAAAATGGTTCATTCCTTGGTAGAAATGTGCCGCGCTCTTTATTGTCTTCTAATTTTATTTATTTACCTTCACCTCAGATTAGAAAAACTGAGTATGAGTATAGTGGAATTAAAAAATTCAAGATAATTTAAGTAAGTTTGCAATTAATGATGCTTAGGCCAGAAGGAGCTATCCTCGGCTCGTGTAAATTAGGCTCTAGCTCGAATGCCGGAGAGCAAGGGGGTTATTTGTATAAAGGCGCTACCGACTTGTTGACGACACAAGTCAGAAAATTTCAATAGTTGTGTACTAAACCCATTTTGGCTTAGGCGTCGTAACAGAAAAATATAAACAATAGAATCTATCACGGGCCTATTTGGCTATCGTATATCGAAGCGAAAAGTGCGTTTAAGGTCGCCGCCGCCGCGCCGCGTCCCTAGAGTTTCAATCGCAATTATATTTGTTAGCGCATCACCCTCGTGGGTTTCGTCCAGTTCTCGTATCGTTCCGACGATACTCTGGTCGAAGCAATTAAGTATAAAATTCGCATCTCTAAACAGACATGAATTTTGGATGGGTTGAATTTGGCGCGTAAGGACCCCAAGGTTAAGGTTGGTGGTTTGTGGCGTATCCGGTTCCGGATAGCGTCAATGTCAAGAATCTTCGACGTCGCGCGCAAATTATTGTTTGGGTTACTTCTACTATGAGGTAGTGACCGTAAGACAATGTAAGATAATTACATATTGTAAATTTGATTTCGTTGATATCTTCACCCCTATTTCCAGTTTAAAAAGCTCTTATCAACCCTGTTGCATTCAGAAAAATCAAACATCCAAACAAACGAAATGAAGAAAATTACAGTGCCAGGAAGACATCTTCTGATAACCAAAACAAATCACACAAAACATGAACGAGTCGTACAGAAATTTGTCCAATAAAGCCCAGTTACCCCCAGAGAATAGATATAAAACAAAAACTCGGAGTTAAGTAATCAGCCACCAAGGTCACCTGATTTGACCCCAATAGACATTCCTATATGGGGAGTCATCTGAATTCTTTAATGTATGCTATCCAGCATGAATCACTGGATAATTTGCGAAGTCGTATAATTAATTCATGAGTGACACAAAGATACACGAGAAATGTTACGTAACATACAAGAATGCTTTGTATAAAATGTATTTTATTGCTTGACGGTAAATGCCAATCATTTTCAGCATTTATTAAACTGATTAGAAAAGTAAGTGAAGATTTTTTTTGTGTTTACCTATTTTAATAAAAGAAATACAAATAAAGAGATCTACGCTTTCAAATTTTAAAGGTGAAACTCATCCCTGCCAAAACAAGGTCTTCGGACCCTCATTTTGAAGTCTGTATTTCTTATGATTAATTTATTAACTAAAAACGTTTTCCCAGAGATTTTGGCAGGTTATCGTATCAGCGGAAACTTTCAGCTTATAATCAGGGTAAAAATACCTTTAAAATGAGTATCTCTCGACATCTCTTGCCATTGAAAGTTCTTGGAGGAAACTGTCACCTCTGCTTAGGGGATGAAGTTGAAGTGTTGAAAATACAATAAAAAAATCGACGTATTCGAAATTTTTTTTCAGAATTTCATTTTAAATATTGAAAACCAAGGCGTACTGTTTTCGTTGCTGTTTCTATATTCAACTACTTTGAATAAAAGTACACATAACAACATCTAACTCCGTACACTGATCTCACTGCCATTCCGGGGGCAACGAAGGCTTCTTCGCTATCCAAGGGAAAATGAAGATAGCAGCCACTACAGAACGTCTGTTAGCAGCAAATCGAATTAGTTACAAAACAAAAATAATGGATGATATGAATCTTTGGGCTGGAAAATTAGAATACCCAACACATGCATAGGAATCCAAAGTGGTTCTAAAGATCACCCTGTACCTAGTGACTACAAAATGAACTCTAACTTTGGAGGGCCGAATCGTTGTCAATCAAACGCCTTAAAGGATAATGGTAAATGAGGAAAGTTTACTAGAGGAGGTCTACTTAGAAGAGACACTTCGAAGTTGGCCCTATTTTTAACCTAATTCTTAAAGCAAGTCTATGAAAAATGCCAGGAGGAATTAGCAGAGGAAGATTATTAGTATCGCTCATTAGTATTTCAGTCAATACGAAATATCTACTACCCAACTAATCTCCTAACTTTTTGAAGTGGAAATTTACTTTGGCGCGTTCAGCGCACTTTTTCCTATGGGATAAATGTGGATTGGATCGTGTATCGATCTGTAATCTATATTCACTTTTGACGCACGTATTTTCATCGGCGACGTAGCTCACATGGTTAAGCGCTCGCTTAGCATGCGAGAGGTACTGGGATCGATGACCGGCGCTACCAAAAACCTTTTTTTTTATTTTTAATATAGTCCTGTTTAAGTTTTCACTTCTGTTGTGGGATCACACGCTGTAATTTCTTTTTATATTTAATATAAGTATCAATTTATTTAATATATTTCATTTATAGTATTGTATATTATATTATACGCATACTTTTACAAATTCTGTATTTTATTTAATGTAAGAATATTTCAGAGTAATTCCAGTTAATCAACAAAAGCAAGCACCCTGGAATGCCTCTGAATATATTTGTTTAAGCCTAGTTTTGCATAGAAAATAACTTGTATACATATGTGTTACAAAAATCATCATGTTGTTTTTTTTATCAACAACCTAATTTAAAGGAAAAATAACCAATTTTTTGTGATTTTTGTTATCCAAATAAAAGGCATTTGCTACTATTTTTATTATTATTACTTGTATGTAACCAGTCTCGTAGTTTACTTTGAAAAAAGGTATTCACTCGTAAGTCTCAAAGTGTTTTTTCTCTCTAAAGAATTGATTGATTTGATGGGAACTTAATAGGTCTAGCTCCTAATATATCCTCGTAGAAACCAGAGTGAACGTATAAATCTGCCAAATAACATTGAACAAAAGAACTACATTTTCCGCTAGTGAAATTTCTAATTTATTAATAATAGTACACTCTGTATCTCAAAGCTGTTTCTTGAACTGGGGAAATTAAACAATCCATTATGTTTGCTCGCTTTCATAATAAGACTCTCAGAGAGGGTCGTGTTTTTCGGGACATCTGTAACAATAGATACAATTTGAAACATGGATATTCATCTTCTTAAGATGATAGTGTACTTTTAAAAGATGACGTGAAAAATGGCACGCGTTTCATGTCGACTGATATTCGAACTAGAAGGTCAAAGCATTTTATTAATTTCACTACCTTCCTTAATGAACCTCTCAAAATTGTTTATTTCTTGATGTATCCAAATAAATCTATACCAATAGTCAATTTTATTTAATATCTTTAACAAAACAAAACGTTATTTGTTCTAATATATCCCAAAATAATTAATAATTTGATAAAAGAAAACTATTTTTATGCTTAAAATTTTCAGCAATACATAGTCGTGTTGAAATTTCCTTTCAACACTCGTGTGTTATCAGTTAAGTGAAGTTTTCACAATTCCTGGTAAGTTTAGTTATATATTCGTCGTTTGGAATGTCATTTCGAAAATAGCCACGAAGATAGTTGGATAAACATTATGCAAAAGGTGCTTTTAATAGCGTTCAACTTTATGCTTCCCCAGTGCTGGCATCTATGGAAACAATCTTGAATGTTGTAACCACTCTTCTTACAATAATGACAAATGAATCTATCTTTATTAAAATCATTAACAGAATGAGCGCTTTATTTTCGGACAATTTTGATTTAGATTTCTAGATTCGTTCCAACTATAGCAAAGTTTTGATAGGACCTTCGGGCATTTTTGACGTGTTAAAATTCACTAAACTTCAAGTTTAAAGGATAAATAAGAGAAACATTTTCTTCTGTTATACTCACAGTAAGAATGGGCTTGATCATTTGTGTACAATCATAGTTACTCGGACTCAAATCTTTCCTAAGTTCTCTCTGCTGGTTTTCATGCCGCAACCTATTTTCCTGTCTAGCCCTTACGTGGCACACCGTATAGATCGGCAGCTCGTGACTGAAAAAAGGGACCCATTTTTTACAGTCTGCCTTTGATAGGGGACATACTTCTTACAGCCGTAAGCTATCGAAATATGCATTAAACATTTCTCGCACCGCGATAATCCATGATGAAACATTAATTTTAGTTTGCAAAAAAAAAATGGTCTCTTTCTCTTGGAACAACTTTTTACAATCTGCCAATTACATGAACACAAATTAAATTTGCCAAATCCGTCATAAACTTATTGACAGACGTTTTTCGCGAGAACAATAGTAAACGCATGCTCATGTAATCTTGTAAAAAAATCGTGTCACTGAGACCAATTATTTACAGCCTGCCAAGCACAAGTTAGACTCAGTTATCATTAAAGTTATAACAACAGACGTTTTGCAGATTTATAAACAATTATCCTTCGCATCTTCGCCGTCCCTCATTACACTTTGTAGTATACAACTTTTTCCCAATCGGTACAATTTTTAAAGAAGTTATCTAAAAACATGGTGATTCAGCCGACCCTGGCTAGCCGCTCGAGCTTATCGCCTTGATGCGTCATTACAATTTTGGTTCATGAGATTTTTGATTACATTGCATTTGGGGTGAAAGGGTAAAGACTGGGTGGGTTTGGAATGAGGGACGGCGAAGATGCTCGGATAATTCCGATCGATCTTCCTTACAGGTAAGTCGATTGATCTTGTAATTTTTATTGAGTATTGGTATCTGGTTCTCGTTTATTATCTTAGAAGTATTCTTCATATCGACTATTCCTTTATTTCGATAAGTGCTCTCGGCACTACCATTTTTTTCTGATCTGATGTTTGTTCTCTAATTCCGTTGAAGAAAGAAAGGCAAATTGACTGAAACCGATGATCTCGTTCTTCTAGAAATACCTACTGGGAAGAGAGGAACCGTTTTGCCGTAGTGCAGTCCTAGGTGACTCAACCTTTCTGTATTGTGTTTAATACTACCCTTCTAGGGGATCTGGGATCGAGCCCCTAATTAGTGAAATTTTTTTTACTGCCTGCTGGCACATGGTCGACATGATGCTAAAGGTTATTTTCCATTATTTCTAGAGGCTTTCCGAGCTCACCTTATAACACCGAGACAGATGATACTTCAACTCGAGAGAGGTAAATATTGCTAAAGTTTTTTTTGCCTAATTTAAAGATTTAATTACTTTTATCTGCGTTAATTTTTTTACATCGGCTACCAGTTGCATTACATTCTATTGGGATGTGACGCATGTTGATGTGACATCTGGTGGTTGAAAAATTAAATGAGCCAAGCTGCATTATATTGTAACGAGAGGCTAAATAACAAGTTGCGATTCGTCAGCCGGGGTATTATTATGGCATAGCCCTCCGCTCGCTACGGGGCTCAATCAACAAGAACTAACCAAGTGCTAACCCAAAATTAAGAAAAAAGTGTAAATTAATTAAAAACAAAACATCTGTCGCGACCGACAGGAATCGAACCCGCAGAGCAGGAATGACAGGCTGCCTACTACGCCACCGAGGCGTTGTAGGATCTAGAACGTAGAGACATGGATTGGTTGGATTGCAACTTGGTATTTAGCCGCTCGTATATTGTACGCATCCACGTGTCAGTACGTCTAGTTGAGCTCGAATTTTACTAAAAAAGCATTAAAAAACTGTTTCGCGATCGTAAAAATTTCAATAATCGTGATAAGTGTTGTGTGAAAAATTGTAAAAGTACAGCAAGCACGGACTTATCACTCAAATTTCATCGTTTTTCTAAGACCAAATGAAGGCGTCGCGACGCCTCGTCGCGTCGTGGTGAATCGAAGAAACCTTTCTGGAAGTCTGGAGGAAATGGATCGTTTGAAAGCATGGCAAATTTCTTTAAAAGTACATGAGTAGAAACCATCGCTGAAAGTGTGTTCTCAGAATTTCAAAAAAGAGGATTACATTTTACCAGGTAATGCAAAAAAACACAAGAGTTTACATTTTTCTCCTAAACCAGCCTTACAAGAAGACTTGCACTGTAAAATTTTGCCAATCGAATTAATCACAACGTTTATTTCATGTGGTTTTTCTCTCAAATGTGATGTTTGTAGACAGGATGCTTTGAAATGAGTGTCAGAGCTACTACTTGTTTGGTTATATTTCCCATACAGGGCCACCGATAGACGGAATGGGCCCCGGGACTCTTCAGCTTTTTGGGCCCCTATACTGTCTTTCATCAGTACAAGAGGTGGAAGCTCGCTGTAGACGCTGCCCAATAATGTTCATTTTGAGCCTCCAAAAAATGTAGGCATAAAGTCTTAAATTTCCAGCCGCATCTGAGATGTGAAGGATGGAAGAGTGTTGCAGGAAAATTTCATCAGTTTTTGGAATGTGTACAAAACTTCACAATAATAATCGCCTATCTATAGCATATTCACAAAATTTGTCTATACCATATTGGAATAATTTCAATGCAGGTTTTGTGACGTGTGACGCACTTGTCCTGCCTATCCCATTTCAAATTGGGAAAATTAATAAAAAAACATTTATTAAAGTTAAATTCTAAATAATTAATTTATTTAACATTAGGCCTCAGACCCCATTCGAGTTTTGATACTGCATAAGTACATTATACGTAACGATTACGATTTAATTTGGAAAATGTTCTAAGCGTTATTATCGAATAAAAATAAGCGTCGCCACATGTTAATGTTATCTGTTAAAATCACAAAATGTCATGTTGCGTTTTCCGAATTAAGCTTTTGCGATTGTGCTCTTAATAATATCGATGTAGTTTTTTATTATTGAATAGAAGCCCGGTCTCCGGACCCCAAAGCATACGGGCCCCGGGAATTTGTCCCGTCTGCCCCCCCTCGTCGGCACTGTTCCCACATTGTCCTGCTTGTAGTACTCTTTTACCCTCTACAAAACATCTCTGGGAGAGATTTGTTCCCGCATGTTCACAGATAGATTCCAAAGTTAATAACATTTTTTTAAAAATTCATTAATCATGACACTATTTTAGTATAATATTGTAGCTTGCTTCCTCCGTGTTGTGACGTGACCGATTAGGTTCCTCCCAGACGTCAGATCCCAATAGGATATTTTAACTTTTTCCTATTATTATATCTGAACTTTTTTCCAGTTTAGCTGGCAGAACTGGTGGCGCTCACGAACTCCACACCTGGAGCCGGATATTGCACACATTACTCTCCGGAATTAGGTTTGATTTAATTAAAATCCTCTTCGTTTTAATTAATAAGAAAATCGTGTTGGAACAAGATTACACGAGCATGCATTACTATTGTGCTTGCGAGAAACGTCTGTCAAGAAGCTTATGATGAATTTGGCAAGCTTATTTTGTGTTCATGTAATTGGCAGACTGTTAAAAGTTGTTCCAAGAGACCATTTTTTTGCAAACTAAAATTAATGTTTCAACATGCATTACCGCGGTGTGAGAAATTTTTAATGCATATTCGATAGCTTACGGCTGTAAGTATGTCCCCTATCAAAGGCAGACTGTAAAAAATGAGTCTCTTTTTTTCAGTCACGAGCTGCCGGTCTAGTACTAATAGCTCATTATTGCACGATCGTCATCCGAAATGGGACCAAAGATCGCTATGTTCACTAATGTCGTCACTGAATCTTTACGATTTTGTTCTTGTAGAGATTACATGGATTCCATGAAAATTATTACAAAGTTTTCTATCGTGGCACTTTTAGTAAACGAATCCCACTTCTTACGTAAGAAAACACGTCAAATTCAGTTGATTAATTTTATTAACAAAATAAAATACTCCGTTACTTGGCAAAATTATATTGGTTGCTCCAAGCTGCCGGTTAAATAGCAAGTGCCTACAAAAACAGCCCTAAAAACTAATCTATACCTTATACCCTAAGAAAACGACCACATGTTTTTTCTAAGGCACAGAGCCCATCAATTACACTTAAAAGCTATACGTTTATGGCGGCCATATAGACTAACAAAAACTAACTAGCCAAATAAATCTAAAATAATTGAATTTTGTTTTCTCATCGGGTTGCCCTTATACATAAAAAAAATCCGTGTTAAGGTTTATAAATAAAATATGTATATTTTTATGAACTTGAAAAGTTATAGGATGTATTTAGTCTAATTAAAGAAGGCGGTTTACTGTTATTTAAGTTAAGGATTTATTGGTATTGACATTAGAGTTTTGAAAAATATGTCTCCATGTAAATATGTTCGAAACTAGTCTGCAATTTTGCAAACTTCTTTGGTTTCTATTTATATTCAATGGATAGTTTGGTTAGAGTACTAAAAGTATATTAAATTTTGTAATTTTTAGAAACCAGGAAATTATAAATTTATATTAATAAACTTTAAATATCACGCTACTATTGTAATACATAACTAGACATTTCTAGTTGCTGGTAATGGGAATAAGTCAAATTTTATTTTCGATCGTTCACTTTAGAAGGCAAATTTCAACTAAAGGATGGAAATGATATGTTTACTTTAATACATGTTTTGAAACACATTCAGCATTTCCACGAAAATGGATATAAAGAGAATACTTAACCCTCTTAGTAGCGTAGGTGGCGGGGTCATGGGTACATTGGTGCTTCGGATGGCATGTTCCATCGACATCTCCAAACTCGATGGACTTCTTCGGCAAAGAAGTGGCGTAATCCTACAAGCATTAGTTCTTAGACAAAGATATGATCGACAATGACGTAAGTTACTACTTGAAGCTGTTGACCAAACGTGCCTTGTCACATAGTTCTTGTATTTGCAGAATCGACAATGACGTAATTTACCAGAGGCTGTTGACCAGAGAGTGGTCTTAATGCATAGGTAATGCTTGTGTTCTTCGGCAAAGAAGTGGCGTAGTTCTATTGTAAGTTGAAGCTCACCTCTATCGACAATGACCAGAAGCTGTTGAAAATCTTGACCAAAAAGGCCTTATCCCATTTGTCGTTGCATGTTTGGTTTGGAGACACCTACGTGCACGGGGAAAAAAAGATATTTTTTAATTTGTTTTCTAGCTATCACCTGTTTGTCGAAAATTTTGACCAAAAAGGTCTTATCCTATTTGT
Source organism: Pissodes strobi (assembly GCA_016904865.1). Classification (NCBI taxonomy): domain Eukaryota; kingdom Metazoa; phylum Arthropoda; class Insecta; order Coleoptera; family Curculionidae; genus Pissodes; species Pissodes strobi. The sequence goes on along the minus strand of MU183022.1, from coordinate 43,719 downwards.
CGTTGTATCTTTGGGTTGGTACACGGGAAAAAAATTATGTTTTTTTAATTTTTTTTGTAGTTTTTACCTGTTCTACTTGCTGTTACCTGTTTTTTTTTTCATCTTAGGCCATTTCATCAGCCGATCATCAAAACAGTTGATTAAAATGCAAATTGTAATAAACTCATAAAACTTGGTTGGTTGCTGATAAGGATAATAAGTTGATTTTAATTGGGAGGCGTCGTCATACAGTAATCAATGGTGAGTTCAGTTTCAGCTCAAGCTTGTTGATTGTGGGAACTAATGAGAATTGTTATCATCTCATGTACACAAGATTGGTTTATTATGTTATAAATAATGTTAATTTGACCAATAAAAATAATTTTATTGTAGGTAGGTAGGTAGGTAGGTAGATAAGTCAACTCACCCCTAAAACTACCCTTAGGAGTGGTTAGGCCCTTTGGCATGATGATGACGTCACATTAGATAGGGGGTAGGTGGAGTAGGTAACGTGGTGTTGTTCAATAGTGATGTGGGCAAAATGGCCTAAAGAAAAAAAACAGGTAACAGCAAGTAGAACAAGTATAAACTACAAAAAATATATATATATATACTTTTTTTTCCCGTGCATGTAGATGTCTCCAAACCAAAGATACATCGACTTATAGGATAAGGCCTTTTTGGTCAAGATTTTCAACAAACAGCAAGTATAACTGGTAAAAGCTACAAAAAAATATATACTTTTTTCCCGTTCACGTAGGTGTCTCCAAACCAAACATACAACGACAAATAGGATATGGTCTTTTTGGTCAGGAATTTCAACAGCCTCTGGTAATTGTCGGTTGCAGTGAGCTTCAACTTACAATAGAACTACGTCACTTCTTTGCCGTAGATGACAAGCATTACCTATGAATTAAGACCACTCTCGGGTCAACAGCCTCTGGTAAATTAGGTCATTGTCGATTCTGCAAATACAAGAACTATGTGCCAAGACACGTTTGATCAACAGCTTCTGGTAAATTACGCTATTGTCGATCATTTCTTTATCTAAGAAGTAGTTCTTGTTCATCGAGTTTGGAGATGTCGATGAAACATGCCATCCGAAGCACCAAGCTACCCGAAACCCCGCCACCTGTTGTAGATTCGATCTTTTAAATAAAACAAAAACCTTTAGCATTATATGAATATTTTAATAAATTATTTTACCTGAAAACAACTTAAAGCTCATAAATAAACAAAATATAAACATTAAATTATTGTATCTAGTCAGTGCTATGATATGGACAATATATTTCGGTGCTGGGTATCGACCTTGCACAATATCAGAAGAATAACACCTTTAAAAACTAAAGCATTGCATAAACAATTGTAATCCTAACCAAGTATATGTTTAAAGCCACAATCCTGCAGCTAAACACAGTTAAATGTTTCCTACGGTACCACTCAGTGTAAGCTCGATTAACTGGGATAACTCTGAGATACAGTATGATACAAGCAATAATAAAAGGATAAATATTACCTTAATGTCCACAATAAGCTACTATGTACACTATATTCACCAATTGACGAGCAACGTTCAATCGTTCAGCAGTTTATATTCCAACACAGGAGAAAGTCACTTAACAACACTTACTTAGTCTTTCCTTAGCTTCTATATACATTGTACTTCACTTCTTGCAAATAAGAATGACTCAAATTGTAGTGGATTGAGAATATTATGCAGTCATATGCATAAATAACTTGTTATGTGGAAAAAACACGCTACGCAGTCTACCTACTGCGTAGGTAGACTAAACTCCGTGTAATGAAATAGCACTTATGGGAGACTTTATATTATAATAAAGCATAGAGAATGTTGGCCGAGTGCCGGGAACGCCGTTTACCTTTCGGCTTTTGAGAGCGTGATTGTGAATGAATGAGTAAACTTGCATGGCCGAGTGCCACAGGGAACGCATACTATAGCGTCTTACGCTTGCCGAAGATGGTTGGGGGCCAATTGATGCCTTTTACTTAGGCTTGTGAGAGAGCGAATTGCCGGAGCTGGCCGGGTGCCTTTACTTGTAGGCTTAAGACAACTATGACGAGATGTCGCAATGTCAGAGTACCACAAATGCCGTTTGAGATAGAGATCTTGAGAGATTAGGAGTTCAACACGTGAAACTATATGGCATGGCCAGCGGCCATGCCAACGGGAGCGCGCCTTCAGCGCAGCTTACTTGCTTAGGGGTCGAGTTGCTACTGAATTCTAGAACGTGAGAACTAGATTAACTAGATCGCGTCGTCTTCCTCCCCTTTGGCAGGAGAAGATACATCACTCCGGAAATTGAAAGGGCAAATAATGTAAATACAGAGGTTAAATAAAACTTAACATCAGCGATTGTCTAAAATAAACTTATCAATTTTAATGCAAAGCTGGTCGAAATACGTTAACTAGTTTTTATAAAATTCGATTATTAAAGATCGGAATTTTAGGGTAAGCTAAACTGATTGGTTGCGTTTTCGCTGTGAAAGCACAGTGATTGGCCGAATCACCGAATTCGTTTCTGCTTGTATAGCTGACACGCCTTGGGTTTCGAAATACATCGAGGTCATTGGTCTAGTACGAATTATGCAGTTCGATGCAGGACTGCTTCTGTGGAAATTGCCGATTAACTTAAAGAAAACTGTTTTTTTTTGTATTACGCTGCCGGGAGCAGATGAGTAAATGTTGTAACAAGAGATGGCGCTAGGTGTATCGCCAAGGTTTATAAGAGACATTTTTTGATTTCTTTGGAATGCTAACACAGTGACGTGGAATGTTAATACAATACAAATTAAATCGTTAGATTTCAAAACACGTTCAAATGGTTTTTGAACACTACCTACTGGTTATGCTCGATTTGCAAAAACATTTTTTATTTTTTCTTTTAACCATACCATCCTATGCAATATCCTAAATATAGTTATCGAATTGGTGTAATACTAAATAGAATTTTATCAGCTATTCCCAATGTAAAAGTGATAATGATATTGCGAACTACTAAAATGAATAAGCTGCTAGATAATTATCATCATGTCCTAAGTTTGAACATGAAGTTGGATAATGTTACGTAAACATGTAGAGCAAACTTGTAAACAATTCAAGCCATAATGAGCCTCAGCTTGCAATGGTCAGCAAATTTTCTGATATAAATTCTTGAGCGTATCATTATCCGACAGACTTGGTCTCGCACCAAATCCGTTCATTCAGTCGCCATATGCAAGGAAACTGGCTGAGGCGAATGTCTAAGCCTATTCTGAAAAGGCCACCTCTAAATTGAGTTGCCTAAACTTACACTTCTGCCCCAGTGCCCATATGCATTAACCTGCAGAGACGTTGTAAGTTCTACCAAACCCAGTAATATAGTTTCTCCCCTTTCACCAGTAGATTTATGTGGTCGTTATTCTCTTTTAGAACCTAACATACCTATTCTGAACTATTTATATCTTCAAATATATAACATTAGCTATTTCATACTTGGGAGTATTGGAACGCACCCCACCGGTATCGACAAATACAGTTCCGAAGTGCTCGAAGCCGTACCTCCGTTTCGAACGCTCTCTTGACAGTTGTCTAAGAGATTTTTTGGCAATTGACGAGGACTCTCTTCCGTGCGCTGAACGCATAGGGAAGGAGAAAAAAGACAAGTTTCAAAGTGGCGATATTATCGTTGTTATTTTTGACCATCAGGTCCCTTTTTCGTCGAAATGTATTATGAGGTAAATTCGCAAGCACACAACAAATAATATTTTCTCGTATCACTGCCAGTCATTTCCACTTCTGTGTGACCAGGAAAAAGGACATACAAGTAGGCCCTATAATGACCTATCTTATTTTTTTATCAAACTTACCGTGAAGTGACATCTTTTATTGTCTCTATTACACTTTCTTATCGTTACTTGATTAATTGATACAGACTTTCTTCACTATCGTATCTGATATGATCTCGGTTATCGAATGACTAGCTAATATTACCGTAATGTTTGATTTAATGTTATTTGTATTACGTGCATTTACCTAAATGCTACACTCTTTATTACTGTAGGTCATATGATTACTTATCGTATTTTTATCGAAGATACCGTTAAATGACTTTAAGCTATTTATTATCTTGTATCTCGTCTACTTACTTAAATGCTACCCGCTTATTGTAAGCAATCTCAGTTCACGAGCAATGACAATTAATTTTATTATCACCGACGACTTAACTGGCAATTGATATGATGTTTTTAAGCTGTGGAAAAGGATCATTAGGCTGTAAGCCTAATGACAGTAGACCATGTTGCATAACTACTTTAGGTTTTCGTCTTTATGCAGGTTACCGAAATGAGCTCACTTCGATTTCCCCTATAGATCTTCACTGACCATATATTTTCTTCACAGGCTAAATTATTGATTTAATATATATTTAACTGTTTATTTGTTTAATGATGCTATCGCTGCCATGGTATTAATTTGTAATTGTTTTGTTTAGAGGATTAGTCTTTGTTTAGGTTGTGTGATTGTCTGATACTTAGTTAGAACTTTATACATTCAGATTTTAGCTATGCAGTATTGATGATTTAAAATGTAAGAACAAGAGTTAATGATTTTATAATTTGGGTGAGACTAAGCTTAAGGAATCCTATATTTATTTTAAGTTTAAAGCTATAATCTCAGTTAGGCTAAGACTTAATTAATGTTCCATTGTGCACGAAATGTCTAAAGATATATTTAATCTCTAAATAAATAGCTTTAGTAAGATCTTTGATGTTTATTTTGGTATGCTGAAGTCAAGGTGAAGTTAAATTTATAGAAGTTCCTTTAATGTTTCTCGATATTTTTATAGGGGGTATTTTTTTATTTTTACCACCCATATTTCAATGATTAAAAATCATTGATGTTTTATGCATTAACCTGTTATACTAACTCAAACTAGAAAATTTAGTGGCGCCTTCGCCGAACTGTCAACAACTTTACGAACTAAAACTATAAATATTAACACTGCTGAGCCAACCAGGCATATGGGCCGGTTGTTAAGCAATTAACCAATCACGTTACAGCTTCCCTGTATGCCCCCCTAAAATAACAAATTCAAAGCTAGAATAAATCTGTAGAAGCTCTAAGTTGAAATAATTAGAGACCGACCAAAAACCGTTTTTTCTTTTCGGCCGAAACCGAAAACGAAATTCGACATAATGTTCTTTTTCGGCCGAAAAACGAAACCGTAAACGAAAATTCCCTTTCGGCCGAAAACCGAAACCGAAATTCAGTGTAAAATCGAAAACGAAAAAGAAAACAAATTTTAAATTTCTGTTGTCACAATTTGTAGAAATTAAATAAATTAATAGCTAAAATCCAATAAGATTGCATATAAAATATCAGGAAAGGAACCACGTGCTTCTTCACTTCTCGAAATGGAAATCAAATATCAAATATCATTTTGCCTTCTGGCAAATGCCTCGTCATTGGTCATATATAGCTTATTCAATTCGTATTTACTTTATTAATATCATGTCTCTAAGTTCAACAATCATCCCCACCATGCTACCATGGTGCAGCCGGCAGCTGCAGTCAAAATCGGATAAAGACAGCTTGCGAAACACATTTCGACGCCTGACGAGTCCTGAGCTTGCGCGCGTTTCACAAACACATTTCTAACAAGTCAAAATCGGATAAAGACAGCTTGCGAAACACATTTCGACGCCTGACGCGCCCTGGGCTTGCGCGCGTTTCACAAACACATTTCTAACAAACAGATGTCTTTACGGACCTGTAAATTGCTTTCAGCAGGTCTCGTGGTGCAGTGGTCATATTCTGTGCTGGCGTTTGGGATGGCCCGGGTTCGATTTGCGTCGGTACCAAGACGTGTTTTTTATATTTTTTTAAGGTTATTCTTGTTCTTGTTTGTTCAGCCCCCCTTTCGGGGAACCCATGGCTTTGCTCCTAAGCAATAAGCCAGCACCGCCGTTCGTCCGGCGCTTAGGGAGAGGTAGAGCTACCCTTCTACATCTGTTACACGTTATTCCGGTTTGAAGGGCCGTATTCGGTGGGAACCTCCAGTAAGACGGACCTGTGCCCCTGGTTATTCCCGACTTGTACGTAAATATAAGCAAATGAATTGCACGACTAAGTTCCTATGAAAGGGGCTTCGCCCACTGTAGGTATAACCACTTTCTGTCAGAGACTCCAAATCCCCGCAGGATAAACCCCCGACCGCCCACAGGCCACGCTACCGCGAACGGAAAAAAAACCCTGGAGTCCTAGCAGGAATCACCCTCCAATACGCGACCCACCCCTTACACTATCCAGCCGGCACGACTTTCCGAACTCCCCCCGCAGGATTAAAACGCGTTTTCTAAACAAAATGTGCTTGTGACGCGCGCGCAAGCCCAGGACTCGTCAGGCGTGGGAATTCGCAAGCTGCCTGTAACCGCTAGTGTCACAGTCATCCTGGTCGCATACCCCCACAATGTTGTTTGTTTGTCTCTAGTGCCCCCCTTTCGGGAAGCGGTTGGCTTTACTGCAAGGCTATCCGCGAGCACACCTTCTTCTGGCGCTTAGGCAGAGCAGAGCAGCGCTTCTGCTTGCGTTACACGTTATTTCAGTTTGAGGGGCCTATTTAGTAGGAACCTTCAGTAAGACGGGCCTGTACCCTGGGTGATTCCCGACTGTTGCACAAAACTATAAGCTCTTGCAGGCACAGATAAAAAATGGTCCCACGGAAACATCCGGTTCCCCCCGGCTTGGACCCGGCTTGAATCTTATTCTTCCTCGGGGACACCACGCGGTCCCAGCACGATAGCCACGTGTTACCCAAAACAGCGACAAGAGAGCCGCGTCCCGACACGTGCTGACTCAATCGAGAACAAAGCGGTAGTGATCACCTAAAGTTGTTATGTGAACCCGGTGAACAAGCAAGAGTGGCACGAGCGAAGGGATCACTAATAATTTTTTTCGGACGAAATTTTGCCGAAAAAGATATTTTGGCCGAAAATGGCCGAAAACCGAAAACGAAATTTGGTCGGTCCCTAAAAGTAATCTCATAGTTAAATCTGCCAAGTAGTTAAGGTGAACCAAGCTGTGGGTGAAATCAATTATGATACTAGTCTGCCGTTAAGATGCAAAAAATAATCCCCTAAATTAAATAACCAATACTGAATATAAATAAAAACAACACAACTTTCAAAAACTTTATTATACACAGTGGCCAAACCTCAGAATCAATTCAAGTATACCTCAACGAAAAGATGAGTATTATAAATATCGAGTCGAGTGTAAATTCATCAAGTTTTTGTCAATGGAGTTGTTATTGTTATGTATAGATCGTTCCCATCTAAGCTAGTGGAAAAAATAACATTTAGCATAATTAAGCTAAGTTTCTAGCCAGATACAGACACGACGAGATTAAAGTTGTCATCATATCGTAAAAACAATTAACACTAATACACTGTAATATCCTTTTGTTTATTTATTTTCAGGCTCAAACCCAAAAGCGACTGTAGCAATACTCAACTGTATGACAGCGCGTCAGCTCTGCTTTAATGATAGTTCATGTTCTGCGATCCTTGAAATTGTTCCTCGAGTTTGTGGACCGGAAGTGGGTAAGTAAGGGGAACTTATGCTAATATACTTACGTCTAAGATAAAGTAAAATTATACAAGTTTGCATTTTTGTTGATGTGATGTGAATAACTTTGTCTAATTTCCATAACCTGTGTCTTTGTGAAGGGAATTCCCTTGTAAATCACATGAAAATCATGTTTTTGTATATTTTATATTATATTTCACCTATATACGTTTTTTGAGGACTTAGTTATGTTTGTATTTTAACGTTACATAACTACACTAATTCAACCGTATCACTACTACACGAATAACGGTTAAAATACATCCAAACGAAACCGTGTTCGTCGATGTTCAAACTTAAAAAGCACGTGGGTCAGAATATCATACCACCTAAAACTGAAATGAATGCCGATTACACCTTTTTCCTTACCTACTGTATTTCGCGGCCTTTTCTTCAATTCCTGTTCATTTTCTTTTGAAACCAGTACCAGTGTGTTGGCACTTTATTGATATGAAAATATTTTACCTAGACACCTTGAGCGCTGACCGTCTTCCTCCACCTTGTATGTTGCTTCATTCCACCTGTTCTGTACCCAAGTGTAACCCTTGTTATACGGAAATGAGCGTAGGTCAAGCCACTTTCCGTTTCAAAATGCTAACTGAGATTTCAATTTTAAGGGAGCACACAATAGGGTGCATTTTTATATTAATTCAGATGTTGACCCCAATATGAAGCTTAAATTCAATCTTGAAAGATGGTAACGTAAATTCTGCATTCCCTAATAAATGAAACAGAGATTGGCACTAGCACTGATTTTTTATGACAGTTCAGCAAAATATCAAAAATATACATCAGGGATGTTTTGATAAATGCAGGCACGATAATCACTATGTGTTACAGCTACACTTACTCGCTACTTACTACACATACTTTTGACTACTTATTTACTTTTCACGGGCCTCTGGTACTCAGAGATACTTTTCATGAGTTGGTCAATGCTGATTAACCATTCGGGATAAATACATTTTGGCTAACTTTTCCGAGGTTCCGGTCGGGCAGCTAACGAGTTACCGAGCATGAAGAATATTTCTGAACTTTTTCGAGTTCCCCTATTTTTGGGTAGCGTAACGTGTTATCTGACGTGAAGATTTTTATCTGATTAACTTTCCGGGCAGCGTAACGGGTTATCGGAAGAATCTTTCTGACCAACTGTTTCTCAAAGATTTTTAGCTTTTTATGCCATTGATTCAGTCTTATTTTGTGAATCAAACAGAGAAGTGCTCTTAGGCACTAAAATTTACCATAGGGCTAGTTCTAAAGTCAATTTGTAAATAAAACAAAAAGCTTTAGTATTATATGAATATTTTAATAAGTTATTTTACCTGAAAATAACTAGAAGCTCATAAATATACAAAATATAAACAATAAGTGAGTATACGTAGTCAGTGCTACAATATCAACAATATCAGTCAAGGCAAAATATCGACCTTGAAGAATGTGACATGAATAAATAAAATACAATATACAAGCGATAATAACAGAATTAGTATTACCTTAGAGTCCACTTATAAGCTAATATGTACACTATTGACGAGAAACGTTCAATGTTCAGGTTATCTTCTAACACTGGGGGGAAGTCACTTTGACAAAACACTTGCTAGGCCTATATCTAGCTTCTATGTACAATGTAGTTCTATTTCTTGCAAATAGGAATGACTCAAGTGTAGTGGGTTGACTGGTATGCAGTTAGTGCATATTGGCACGGCTATTATGAAGCCTTTGTGGCATGCGTTTTCTACACGCAGAAATTATTGTGAAACACGCCTCGCAATTCGCGTAGGTATGCTAAGCTAAGTGAATTGGAATAGCAATTATGGGAGACTTTATATTTTAATAAAGCCGAGAGAGTATTCAGAAATTGGGTTTGTAAACGTTTGAGCTTACTTACTTGGCCTTTTGCCTTGGGTACGATTAGTACAGTGTTAGAGAATTAGAGAAACCTCCATGGCTGTGTGCGCCATGAGGAGCGATTTGGGTATCGCGACTTGCTTAAACGAGGGCCAGTTAAGAAGTGATTTCTCGAACGGGAGAAGCTTCGTCTATCGACTTTTGGCGCGTTAATTTACCCCCACTACTTCATATTACGTCAGTAAAGGGCAAATAATATAAATATAGAGAAATTGCGTAAAAGCTTAGCAACACCAGTTGTCTAAATTAATATTATGAATTTTAATACAAATCCGGTTGAAATCTGCTGATTAGTTTTCATAAAATTTGAATATTAAAGATGTGAATTTTAGGGAATTTTAGTTTAAGTGAACTGGCTATCCTGTAGGATGCGCTGTGATTGGTCGCCTCGGTCGCCGGGGTTTAGCGGGCAACGCTATGGTTCGTCAGATGAGTTTAGGATGCGCGGCCGGCTCCAAATGAGTAAAGGTGGTTACAACAGATGGCGCTAGTAATATCGCCAAGGTTTTAAATTGTTTGGTATGCGAGGACAGTGGCGTGGAATGTTAAACTGTACGAAAATTAAATCGTTAGATTTGAAGACGTGTTCAAAAATGGTTTTTGAACAGCCATCGTTCAAGTTTTTGCTACGAACACTCAAAATTCCTAAGTCGCCGAAAATTTTAATGTTGTAATTAGCGTTTTAACTAACCTGTTTTGTAAATTCCAACTTCAGTTTTAGTGCCGCCATTTTTAGGATGTTTAAAATTGATTATTCCAGTTAACATGATTTTTACATTCCAACCTCGGGTCTTTGACTCGATGAATATTCTTAATAGAATAGGTTTTCTTTTAAGTTGAAGGTGTTGGAGGACCTGCGTTTGAAGCGCACAACTAGTGGGTGATATCCTTGTAGTTAGTTCATCTAATGACGCGTTATAATGCAGTCGAGAAAAAGTCAACTGCGGTTCGGATTCTGCCAAAGACACATATAAAAAGAAAAGACGGAGTAGGTCATTCATAAATTATCAAATGTTTGCATGCCAACATTAGAAATATTAACGGGAAGAGGGGATAAAATAAAGAATGAAAAGATATGAAGATGGCGGTCGAAGCGCGCCAAAGATTTCATTTTTGTTTCATTTATGTACGCCCACAATGACGCGCCTGCACCATATGTTTCTCCAGGCGGGCGGAGCACCATAGGCGTAACATTTTAGGGGACACCTGTTTAAAGTTAAGGTAACATTTAAATAAGCCTGCTGTCAAGCAGAAAATAATAAGCCATCACAAAATAAATATGACTAGACACAAAAGAATAACTAAAAAAAAATACATTTTTAGTCACAGTTCGGGAAAAACCAATTTACGTTTAATTGATAATTGATTAATGGATTAATAGAATGGAATATTTATTAACGCTTTTAGCATATACAAAAAAGAGACACAAAATACTGCACACAAACTTGCAACTATTTAACAAGTAGTAAATAAATTATTAATAATAAAAAATAAAATATATATTCAGTATTATGTCATATCATTTGTAATAATATAATTACCTAGATGGTAAACAACAAAAGAAAATATTTAATCACCCAGATTAAAACTCACAATTAGTAAGGTCTTGTAAGATTGCATAACATATTTTTTTTAATTTAATAAATTTGATATTAAAGAAATTTATATTTTTTTATTTGTATTTTCATTTGCCAATTTTGATATTCGACATAATGGAGTATTTACACCGTAGTTAGTCCTATGATATGTAAGAAATGTGTATGAATTTCTAGGAGATCTTTGTGGACGATGGATTACCACTAGCTTCCAGAGAATTGATCATATTATTATCTATTTTAAATAGAGTACAATATTGAAAAGTTGCATATTATCATCATAGTTACATTATATGTTATAAATCTCAGATTTTATTTGCACTCTTTCAACTTCATTTTTACTGGTAGAATAGTATGGACACCATACTGGAACTGCATATTCCACTACAGATCCAACAATAGCACAAAATAAATCTTGCAACATATATTTATGAAATCTTTCAATGTACGAATTATAAAACCTAGCATTTTTAATGCACTGTTTACAGCCATGTGTATATGATCCAAAAAGTTTAATTGAGAATCAAACCAAATGCCTAAGTCCGTAACAAAGAAGATTCTTTCTAAATTAGCCGAATTAACATTATAAGTGCAATGGATAGGATTATTTTTCCTAGTAAAAGAAGTAACCCTACATTTTTCGACATTTAAGTATAAATAATTTTCATTACACCATTCGGAAAAGTTGATCGATGTCATGCTGCAAATCTTCTGTATCTTTTAAACAATCTATAATTTTATAGAATTTAAATCCGGACGGTTTAAGATAGAGAAATTCGATTTGTATTTTTTAAGGCTATCCATTGCTGCCAAAAAATGTCAAAATGTATAAAAAAAATTGACAGCTAACAGTACTTAAAATTTATATGGCAGAATAGCTCCTAAAAAGTTAGGAGGGAAAGTTCAAACCGTAATTCTGTAACTGTTTGGGTTTTATGACATGTTGTTTTGAATGGTAATATAACCGTCTAATATTATGAAATCATAACGTACTCAATGAAACGATTGAAATGAGGTATCGCAAGACACACCTTTCTATTTAAAAGTTCCAACATGGCGCTCGTCCGCCATTTTAACCATTGCTATTTGGTACAAACAAATGAGCGTTTTAAAAGTTAGTAAGGGGGGAAGGAGGTACATTAAAGACGCGCACTGTTTTCTCATATACATGCTTTTAATATGACGACCATTAACTGTTCTTTTTTACAGCAATGTGTAAAAATGGATTAGATCTTTATTTGCATAAGGAAATTCCAATAGTATATTGTGCAACTAGTGTTGAAAAGTGATTTTCACACGCGTTGCATACTATATTTTTTCTTCGACTGCAAATAATATTGATATTATATAATATTTGTTATAATATTATATCAAGCATCTTGTCTTTAAATTAAAATATTTATAGTTTACAAAGACCATACAAATACTTCTACAGCAATTTGTTTAACTAGTTGATGAGTAGGTATTGAGATGCCAGGGCTGGGACGACGCCCTACCCCGGGCGTCCTTTTAGTGTTCCGCCCTTACTTTTTGGAGTTATTCTTTTCATATCTTTGGAAAAAGGCGCCATTCACCGGCGGTCTCCTCTTATGGCTTTGCCCTCTATCGTTAGCCAATTACCAAACTAACCCATTTTTTACATATTCGGAAAAGGGAGCATCCGGGGATGAAGCCCTAAACTGCGGCTCCTTTAGGGCATAAGCCCTGAAATGGGGCCCCTGGTACGGGGCCCATCTTTCACAAATTTTAAAATGGGGCCCTCGGGGGGGTGAAGCTTTTGAACGGGGCCCCCGGTGTGGGAGCCTCATATTTGACATATTTGGAAAAGGGGCTACCCTCCTGGAGGCGAAGCCTTAAAATGAGGCCCCCAAGGGGGGCAAAACCCTAGAATGGGGCCTATGGTACGGGAGTTCCGTTTCTTACAGATTTAGCCCGGGGGCAAAACCAGATTCCAATTTCCACAATTTTTCAAAAAGGAGCTCCTGGGGGGGAGGGTGAAGCCTTAAAATTGGGCCCCCTTTTTTAGAGATCTGGGAATGGCGAAGCTCTAAAACGGAGACGAAATCCTTTAATCTACATACCCGAATAAGTATACTTTGCACACGATGTTTGAAATGTCCAGTTTTTAAGAGCGGTTGTTAGTGCGTTTTTGTCTATTTTCAGGGCAGTCGTAGAAAAAAGTATTTTCCGTTCGCCTTCTTTAGACTTCTGCAAAATTTAAAATAATAGCAACAAACGAGTTTTCTTTTAGTTTGTACAACCGCAGTTTATGCCGATCCTTATATTTTTTAGTTTGCATTAAAACTAAAACAATGTTATACATTTTACACTCATAAAGTTTAAAAGTTTGATGATTACAGCTCGAAAACGAAATGTCTCTGAAAAACATGAGTTTAAAGCCGGTATCAACGTTCCAAAATATAGTTAACTACCTAAAAATTGTTAAAAACGTTGAGCGTAAGTACAAATGCACTTTTAAAATATTTTTTCCAATCCTAGTAATGCACGCCTCTGCTTCATAATCAGAGTTCCAGTTTTTCTGCTATTCGGATTGACTTCATATATACTATACGATTATGAGTTTGTTTCAAAGACATATAAAAAACAACAAACCGATACGGAAAGAACGCCGTGAACATGGCGGCCAGTTTCTTCTAGACGAGTGGCACCTACGCGACGTTGTCGGTATGTGAAGTGGTGAAGTAGTGACGTAGGGCCCAGTTTACATATCGTTTCTAGCGGAAAATAGGGTAATTTTTCAGTTTAATAACAATTGGAATTTTCTAACAGTATATTAAGATACTAGTTTTAAAAGACCATATTTAATCGCACGAGCACGAAATTAGGAAACGACCCGCTTGCGGGGAGTTTCCTAACGTGCGAGTGCGCTAAATGTCTTTTAAAACGTGAATTTTATACTAGTTTTTTTATTTTGCATGCTTTTTAATGAAAAACATTAATTTATTCAAGTCGCGGTCAAAAGTTGGATGGGCATCTTGTCACTTTTGACGTCTGTATTATTAGGAATCCCATTCAAAACGGTCGGTGTCGAAATTTTTGCTAGTGAGCATTGACATTGAACAATTTTGTTAATATCAAAGCAAGCAAAATAGAAACAAATGTTTTTTTTTCTTTATTTAGACACTTTGAAAAGACGCTTTTGACCATTAGAATGTTGCGCAATTGTTTGGTTATCCCACAAAAATGACCCAATGTTCGACTATTGAGGAGCTGAAATGTAGATATTAGGACAATGACGCACAATGTTATCAAAGGTTTCACCTTTTCTTACAGGGTAACTCGATTCGAGGGCTTAACCAACAAGAACTAATCCGAGCTAACCCAAATTAATGTAAAAAATAAATGTTCCACTTCACCTATAATAGCCCTCCGCTCGCTTCGCTCGCTCCGAGGCGCAACCACACAAAATTAACCCAAACTAACTCAAGGCATGCCCAATATAAAAAAAAAATGTCAGTCAAGAATGCAAATATAACTTTTTTTTTGATCTTGGGCATGCCTTGGGTTACTTTGGGTTAGTTTTGTTTGGTTGCGCTCCCGAAGCGAGCAAAGGACCACGCGTACAACAATTTTATAACATTTCAGCTCCTCAAAAGTCGAACTTTGGGGCTTTCTTGTGGGATAACCAAACAATTGCGCAACATGTTAATGGTCAAAAACGCCTTTTAAGAATGTCTAAATATCATGATTTTAGTATATTGCATTCGTTGCTTGGCAACATGCAATAACTGTACGTACAACATTAGGACAGGAATATAACATTTCTGTCCAATTTAAACACCTTGTTTGTCAGATCTGGCGTTTATCAAAAGCAAGATTTCGCTGTAGTTTCCGTAGTTACGTAATAAACTTCAAGCTCGCTCGATTCAAGACTTTATATTATATTGAGTTTAAATTTAAAACACCGTTTTTATTTAGAGTAATATTTGGCTCTATTTTTATAAATACGTATTATAATTATTAATATGCGTATGTGCAACTCGTAGGAAAAGCACATTCCTGGACTTCTGTGTTGTTGGCCTCCGCTGCGCCTCATCCAGCAATTACCAGAATCGTCCAGGAATGTTTTGCTTTTCCTTCTAGTTACACAATATTCTATTTTACAAAATTCCAATTGTTGTTACACTGAAAATTTATCAAAATAGGTATCACTTAATATTTTTTTGTGTTTTCTGTTTGATTCAATATTTATATTATAAATGTTTATGTATTATAATCTGCACGGTATACTTTAAAACGAAAAATATATATTTTGACATGCTCTATTTTTTAATAAATGTAATTTTTCTGTTACGTTATTAAAAACAAGCTGCCGATTTTCCATGATACAGACATACTCGTAAGTGTCATCGGCAACAACGCCGCAGGAGCGGTAAGTAATACTAGGGCTTGCCTACTATTTTATAAGAAAGGAAAGAAGAAGGGGAATAATGTTGGCGTGTTCATATTTAGTAAACAAATCGGTCTATAGTAAGCTACATTATTTAAGTAAGGCATATGGTAGGTGCTATTGTTGCAAATTTTCCTAAATTTTCCTTAGTTTAACTTTAGACGCGGTTCGGGCAACATTTCCTGAAACTTGATTTTCAATGTAATTTTTAAAACAAAATTATTATTTTATTTGAATGTTCTCTTAGTACAAACTGGAGTAATTTTTGAATCAATTTACCAGAATTAGGAAACAATTTGTTGAAACAATTTAACTAGAATCATTTACTGGCTCCAATTCCTCACAAAACTATGCAAATAACTAGCCAATCGCGTGCAGTCTTCTCAGATGGGAGATTATCTCAAAATTGTGATTACTAATTACTACTGGTGTTGCTGTAAATCTGATTAGAACTTATTAATGAAGAATAGAGACAATAATTTTAATATTGGGATCGCCTTTTTGAAAATATGGTTTTTGGTAGCTCAAAATATACTCTAGCGTTATAATTTTGACTAAATACTGAGGGCTTTGTTGTTAATTTTCATCTTCATTATAGGTTCGTATAAATGTTGATTATCTTTTTGAACTATTTGATTATTTCCTAGCCGTTATCTTGCGCAACAACATTGTAAGTAAATTGCCTTTAGGAAACGTGTTTATCGATTTTCTCATTTTCGCTTTTTTGCTCATTTGTAATAGTTTGAAATTTTACTTTTAAGATATCTATCACTGTTCCATATTAGTTTCTTTTCTTAAAGGTTAATTCGTCGAATTTGTTTCCTGCATGTCCAAAGATTAACTCCTATGGTATAAAATCTGTTGACCCATTTTTGCTATTATTATATTTATTTATTACATTAGGTAAAATACACAATACGCAATTCATTGCAGGACACATCTTCTACATTCCCCATAAATAAAAATAATTCCAATTCGTTTTTTAAAGAGTGGAAACTTTTTAAAAATTATATTATGGACATCACGCCAAGTAATGCAATATGTGAAAAATCTTCGCATAAAGCAAGTTTACCTAATGTATCCTTTTAACTGTGATCTAAACCACAGTTAAAAAATTATGTATTCTTTTATCATTGCCTTAGCTATATTTTTTATTCCTTATAGCTTGCTGTTTCTTATTATTACAGGTGATTTTAATGCCCATAGTATCATATGGGGTTCAGAAGGTAACACTAGAAGTGACAAAATTACTGGAGATCTATTAAATATCGATAATGCCTGTCTTCTAAACACGGGACCCAGCACGCATCTTATTTTAATGCATCTACATAATTACGGAAACCTTTTCTGCTGTTGGCTTGAATTTTGCTGATACTAATTTTGTTGCCCAACTTCGCTGGATTATACTCAACAGTCTGTATGATATTGATAATTTCCCTATTGTGATCTGTAATGGTGAAACTATATCTGACAATACTATAACTAAAGGGAAGACTAAGCATGTCGATTGGGTTAATTTCGGTAAATTTACAGAACTGCAAACTGATAGCCTTGTTTACTCTCGGATATTAATGAATTATGTACTTAAATCGACGCACAAATATTTAAGAAAATATAAGGTTTCCTCAGTCAAAAATCAAAAATATGGTACCATGGTGGAATGATGATTGTTAAAATGCAGTACAAGCTTGTAAAACTGCGTTAAACAGATATCGCACACTAGATTACAATAAGATTTGATTGTCTTTAAAAGGCTCAAAGCACGATTTAGCCGAGTATATAACGATAGTAAAAGAAACTCATGGAATACAAAAGGAGGTCTGGACCAGTGCGCATAAAGTCACTCAAACACAAAAAATTAAGTCAGGAAACCTGACTGGTCACCTTAAAATTCTGAAAGACATCCAGATAGAGGCGATGACCAAACCAACCGATACAATGGAAACAAAACTCAATTTTGATCGCTCCTTTGAAGTGGTAACCGCAATACTACAGGGGAATTACTAAAGAGCTAGAAAGAGGATCACTTGTCTGGTGATGGATCAAAGATAAAAGAGGGAGTGTGATCTGGAGATTACGAACCTCCGTGTCGAATCTCTGCACCTTTTGGAAACACTCCCTAGTCCCACCATCTTTCAAGCAGAACTAAATGCTATCAATATAGCCATCTCTGAATGTGCAAATAAGGCCTAAGAGGTGCAAAGATCTATATTCTATCAGATAATCAAGCAGCCTTAAAAGCGCTAGCATCTAACAGAATCAACTCCCGGCTAGTGTGGAATTGGCTGATGGCTGCAGATCAACTGGCAAACAGAAACAGGCTCACCTTCATGTGGGTACCAGGGCACGAGAGTGTGGAAGGCAACGAAGCCGCTGACCAGCTCGCACAGAATGGTGCACAGACTGCCTTTTGCGGTTTGAACCAGTCTGTGGTATCACTAGAGGACACGTAATGAATGAACTCAGAAATTTGGAAAAAAGGCGGAAAGAGGTACATTGGGCCAATGCACCTGGGCAGAGACAGACCAAAAGACTCATCTCTCACTCGCCTAACTACACAAAAAAGCTTCTCAAGCTATACAAAAATTAGTTAAAACTGGTCGTAGACCTTCTCACTGGATTAAAACTGGCAGTTTTAAGATCCAAACTGGACTATTGTAGCATAAACTCCACAGTGAAACCGTAATAAAAATGATATTATGGATATTTTGCTAAATAGCTCAATATATGAAAATAAATACAAAATGAAACGAATCCTAACTATATTGATATTTCTTATAGGTAGTGCTTCAGATTCGATCTTGGTCGATTTTCTAAATAAACAAAGAGTGCTCATAGGCACTTAATTTACTATAGGGGCTAGTTCTAAAGTGAATTTGTAAATTAAACAAAAGTCTTTAGCATTATACGAATATTTTAATAAGTTATTTTACCTGAAACAACTTGAAGCTCATAAATAAACAAAATGTAAACATTAAATCATTGTATGTACTCAGTGCTACGATATGGACAATATCAGTCGATGCTAGGTATCGACCTTGCAGAATATCACAAGAATAATACACTTAAAAACCAAAGCATTGCATAAACAATTGTAATGCTAACTAAGTATATGATTATAAAGTTCCTGCGGAACTGCTCCTTGTGAGCTCGGTTAGCTGAGATAAATTTGAGATGAAATATAGCAATATACAAGCAATAATAACAGGATAAATATTACCTTAATGTCCACCTATAAGCTACTATGTACACTATATTCACCAATTGACGAGCAACTTTCAATCGTTCAGCAGTTTATCTTCCAGCACATGGGAAAGTCACTTAAAAACACTTACTAAGTCTATTCTTAACGTCTATATATAATGTATTTCAATTTTTTGCAAATAAGAATGACTCAAAAGTCAAATGGTAGTGGATTGAGATGGTAGGCAGTTATATGCATATGGATTCCTAGTTGTGAGAGATAAATGGCCGGGTGCCAATAAATACCTTTACTTGTAGGCTTGAGACGACGACGACGAACTGTCACAATGGCAGAATACCACAATGTCACTTGAATAGATATTGAGAGATTAGGGATGTCAACACGTGAAACCTACCTGGCATGGCAGAATACCACAATGTCACTTGAATAGATATTGAGAGATTAGGGGATCTCAACACGTGAAACCTACCTGGCCAATTGGTCATGTCAGTGGGAGCGGAACTTGGCGCGTCTTTCTTAGTTGGGGGTCAAGGTGCTACTTATTCTAGAACGTGATCTAGATCAACTCGAAGGAGTAGTCACCGCCCCTTCTGTCGGTATAAACTACATCACTCCGGAAATAGAAAGGGCAAATAAAGTAAATACTGAGAAGTTATATAAAACTTAACATCATCGATTATCTAAAATAACCTTATGAATTTTAACACAAATCTGGTAGAAATACGTTAACTAGTTTTTATAAAATTTGATTGTTAAAGATCGGAAATTTAGGAGCTAACTTGATTACCTCCGTTAAACGCTTGTGAAAGCTCAGTGATTGGCCGACTCGGCGTAGGTTGAGCGGCCGCATTCAGATGAGTAAACGTTACTACAACAGATTGCGCTAGTAATATCGCCGGGGTACAGTGGCCTTTCTGTAGGAAGCGCTGTGATTGGTCGGATACATTTTAAGGCCGCTTTGCTTTTAGTTATCTAGACTGGCTGATGCAGTGGATAAACGTTGTAACAAGAGATGGCATACGAGTATCGCCGAGGTTTTTAAGATTTCTTTAAAATGTGAACACAGTGGCGTGGAATGTTAAAATAATACAAATTAAATCGTTAGATTTGAAAACGTGTTCAAATGGGTTTTGAACAGGTAGGTGTTTGTTGTTTTAGTGGGAATACTATAAGAACACTAGTTTTGAGAAAATTTAGCTAATGTCAATGTCACATCAGTTATCTCTGAAGCTGACTAAAAACAATTTGGAGATGTCTTCATTGTTTTAGAGGTTGATTCAATACCTTTCCACCACTACTCGTAGGTTGATATGTCGCAATCACGTTGTCTAATAATTATGACCGTCCGTGTTATAATTAAATATCGCTCAATGAAACCAACCAAAGGTCATGCAAATTCTAAATCCTAACTAATATTATAAATGCGAATGTGAGTTTGTTTGCTTGTTTGTTACGCTTTTACGCGTAAACTACTCAACCGATCATCATGAAATTGTGTACAGATATTTTCAAGAGTATAGTACATATAGATCTTGTCAAGAGTATAGTAAAGGACATAGGACAGTTTTAGTCTTTACCCGCGGCTTTGGTCGCGTTGATATTTACGCTTAGTTTTAATCCTATTTTCTACGCGTAAACTACCCAACCGATCATCATGAAGTTTTGTACAGATATTTTCAAGAGTATAGTAAAGGACATATGATAGTCTTTACCCGCGGCTTCGCTCTCGTTGATTTTTACAGTTAGTTTTAATCCTATTTTCTACGCGTAAACTAAACCGATCATAATGAAATTTTGTATAGATCTTTCCAAGAGTATATTAAAGGACAAAGGATAGTTTTAGTCTTTACCCGCAGCTTCGCTCGCGTTGAAATTTACGGTTAGTTTTAATCCTATTTTCTACACGTAAACTACTCAACCGATCATTATGAAATTTTGTACAGATATTTTCAAGAGTATAGTAAAGGACGTTGAACACTTTTAGTCTTTACCCGCGGCTTTCCTCGCGTTGATTTTTATGGTTAATTCTAATCCTATTTTCCACGGGTAAACTACTCAGCCGATCATTATGAAATTTTGTACAGATATTTTCAAGAGTATAGTAAAAGACATAGGACACTTTTAGTCTTTACCCGCGGCTTTCCTCGCATTGATTTTTATGGTTAGTTCTAATCCTATTTTCCACGCGTAAACTACTCAACCGATCATCATGAAATTATGTACAGATATTTGCAAGGGTACAGTAAAAGACGTAGGACACTTTTAGTCTTTGTCCGCGACTTCGCTTGCGTTGATTTTTACGGTTAGTTTTAATCCTATTTTCCACGCGTAAACTACTCAACCGATCATCATGATTTTTTACAGATATTTTCAAGAGTATAGTAGAGGACATAGGACAGTTTTAGATTTACCCGCGGCTTCGCTCGCGTTGATTTTTACGGTTAGTTTTTATCCTATTTTCCACGCGTAAACTACTCAACCGATCATCATGAATTTTTTGCAGATGTTTTCAAGAGTATAGTAGAGGACATAGGACAGTTTTTATCCGCGACTTTGCTCGCGTTGATGTAATTAAACAACTGTGAAAGTCATTAAAAAGTAAAATATCATTCAATTTTGTACAGATATTTTCATGAGTATATTGGGGATATTGTATACGGGGGTTTCATTACTACAGAAACGTAATGTTGTGATTGATCAGTAAGTGTCAAAACTTTGGCGTTTGAAAGTGTTGTTCGTGTTAGAGTGCCGAAAAATTGTGAAGTTTTAGTAAAGTTGTTGCCGCAAGTGCTTAAAACTGTTATGTTTTTACCCGCGGCATCGCTTGCGTTGATGTACTTAAATAATTGTGAAAGATCATTAAAAAGTAAGATAACATGAAATTTTGTACAGATAATTTCAAGAGTATAGTAAAGAACATATGATAATTTTTACCCCAAAACTAATCTTATAAATGCGAATGTGAGTTTGTTTTTACGCTTTCAGGCGTAAATTACTCAATCGATCCTCATGAAATTTTGTACAGATATGTACATCTTTAAGAATATAATAATGGACATAGGACACTTTATATATAAAGAAAAAAGTTTCTGAAGGGCAAAAGATTGATGCTGACATATATGATCGTCCGACGAAGAGTTTGAGAAATTTGAATAGAATTCAACGCCATCTGGCATTCCATTTGAAGGACACACTATTCAATTGAGTATAGCATCAGCTCTTTCGGATGTACTTTTAAAAATAATAAACTTAATAAGTGAGAACTCAATCAACAAAAAGCAATGCAAATAAAAAAATATGATTTTTACTGTTAGTTTTAATCCTATTTTCTCTTTATTTATTTCAATTTCTCTGTCACCTTTAAGCAATAGTTAATATCTTCCTTTTGATGCCCACGATATTCTCGTTTGCGAGAATCTCGTCTCGTATCGCTTTCGAGACGAGACTCGAGACGATACTTTAAATTTTCCTTGCGAGATAAGACGAGACTCTCAAAAAGTCTTGTCTCAAATCTCGCACGAGAGTCTCGCAAATAAAAACGTCAAATATTATAATTAATTATTCTAATTATCGCGAATGTTATTGAAACATATTGATTATATCCGCATAATAGCGAGCAGTCTCTGTTTACAATAACTCTCCGGTCTTGAGTGCGATGGCGAGGGATTTTCTCAGCATCCAAGCCACATCTGTACCGGCAGAAAGGCTGTTTTCTCGGGTTTCTTTAACCATAAGAAAACATAGGAACCGGCTCAATAATACATCAGCTAGATGCCTTTTATGTTTAAATGACTGGGTAAAAAATAAAAATATTGTTCAATAAGTTGACCAACTTACATGATGATTACATACTTCTCATCAATCCACCCAAATACCTCAGTTATGTAAGTTGGGGAAAAATCCACCCCATTTTTACCCTTACTTACCATACACCAATGATAAATAAAAAAATTGTATATGATGCCAATTTATTCATTTTCCCATTTCCCAACATACAATAATTATTACCGACGAAGTTTGAGAAAAAAATTGCATTTTTAATATCTGAGACATTAGGGAGGATTCATGAAAAGTGACACACACTACATAATATATTTTCGTTTTTCTCTGTATTTTGTTTTTGTTCGTTGAAATGAAAATTAGAACTGATTTTATTATTTATTTATTTGTATTTTATGTATCTATGATCGATTTTCGTTTTTTTCCCTAATTTTGTTGTCTTGTTAGATTATTATGTTTTTGTTCATTAAAATAAAAACTTTAACTGATTTTATTTGTGTATTTCATTTACACAGGAAACTTGAACATTTTGCGAGATCTTTGCGAGACTCTTGCGCGAGACATGAGGCGAGACGAGACTTTTATTCCGAGACGAGAGACGAGACGAGACTTTCCACTTTTCTTACGAGACAAGACGAGATTTTTCAAAGTCTCGCCTCGTCTTGTCTCGTAGGCATCACTATATCTTTCTATTTTGAAGTTAGGTGTCTAGGTGTATTTTCTTAATTCTTACTCTTTTCTCAGGTTTTTCAACACGGGCGAAGCCACTGGTAAAAGCTGGTAAAAATTATAAAAGTGTGAGCAAGTTTAACAACTTTCGGAATTATGAAAGGCAATTTCTTCAACAGCGCTAATGCAGATTTTAAAAAGTATGACACCGTTGAAGAGATAATTTAGTGGGCTATCAAATTAGACTTGAAATTTTAGATGTTGAAGTAGTTAAAAGTGTTCCCGATATATTAGTTTTCGTCTCTGGACGAGTTCCCAAACTTTATGCCGGGCCGAAGTTATTAAGGTTGGGAAGTTTTCAGATTGGCATGCCCCTATAGATTTTCCAATTAACCAATTCTAACAGCTGCAATTGCATATATAGCTGGCCCCAATTTGAGGTAGATTCTTTTAACGCTGTGTCTAGACTCCCGGTACCGGTATCCGAATAAATCCCGGTAAAATGATAACGTATATAATAATGACCTAAAAATCTACCGGTATTTATATTAAGCTATGCTAGCCTCCCGGTACCGATGTCCGCATAAATCCCGGTATGTGTGGATGACGTAATATTCTGCCGGTGTTTCTATTAATCCCGTTGGATTTTATAAAATATTTAAAGATCCTTTACAGGCGTAGCCGACTATATCAAAATCGGCCTCTCCTATTGGTCGATCCGCATGACTCTTCGCTCTCTTCGCTCGCTACGGGGGCTCAAGAAAAGAAAACTAACCAGGTGCTAACCCAATCTAACCCAAGACATACCCAAAATCAAGAAAAAAACTGTTTAGAAACATAATCTTAAAAAAATAATAAAAAAAAGCAATGGGGTTCGAACCCGTGCCGTCCAGGTGAGACCCAACTATCTAAACCTCTACACCACGAGAGCTCTTGCGACAAATTGATTGCATCACGAAGACATATTGTAATACGAGAACAAAATCTACCGGGATTATTGTAAATACCGGTAGACCATTACGTCATCATACCGCCATTATATTTTACCGGGATTTATTCGGATACCGGTACCGGGAGGCTAGATACAGCGTTCTTTTAACTCTTAAGAGCGGTTAATGGGGTTTTCTTCTAAATTATTCTAAATCCACCAATTTATTTAAACTCATGATGAGTATGGATAACGTTTCCATAAAGATAACTTTTTGAAGATTAGTTTGGGTTAGTATAATGTATTATTATAAGTAAATCCGTGTTGGTCAAAACCAAAATGAACCTTATATTCATTCACCTCTAACTAACCTTTAGGTCTAACTATTGTATGAGACTATTATGTATTTCCAATTTCCATAATGCACTGGAAATAATTTGACAAATGACCTTTAAGCTTGAAAATTTTTATTATACAATTTAAAAAAACACATTTGAAAGAGATTATTTCAGAGGTAAAACTTAATTAGGAAGGTTTCTATGGGAATTTTAAAAATAAGCTTCTACACTACATTATATAGTTTTAATCGATAACTCCTTTACGTCGTGTTCACGACTTGCCCTTTTATGTTGAACCGATCGATTATATGTGCTTACTAAGAAACAGGGTCGGCACAAATTGGTATTAAAAGTATGGAGTTATGAACGAGACAAACTTCAATACGATCAAATTTACTAATAATTTTACACACCTTTGAGCCTTATATTCGTTACACTTTTAAACGGTGTTCACGTACAATTTTTCGCTCCGCTTAGTTTAATAATTTTAGCGTCAGGCAAAATTAGAAAATATAACCTTCCTTCAATTTTAATTATTTACCTTGAAGATATGTTAGTTTGTGGTTAAGATATGTTTCCATATTTTTCATGTTATTTTTAATACATCTCTACCTGATGCAGATGATGGCCTTTTAAATGATTCAACGAAACATGCAATGGTAAGATGCTATTACAAAAAATAGGTTGAAACTGTCCTAGGCCGAAAAGGTAGTATTTCTGGGACTATAATTTACGATTCCTATCAACCCTTGACAATACGAGAATAGCGAGCCTGCCAATGGCCCGAGAATGTCGACATTTTCGGGCGATCGTAGCAAAATTAATTTTTTGGAAAAAGTAAAAGGGGAGGATAATCCATTTGCTGATGCGATCTTTGGTTACGTGCAAGTCAGCTTTGTGTTGCTTAGAATATATCTGTGACTAGAGATCGACAAAAATGCAATTAAATTTGAATCCATCTGAATGTAATCTGAAAATGTATCAGCTATTGTGAAAAAAAAAATGATTTTGGTAGTTATTTTATTACGGCTAGATGATTTGTCATATTCTTAGAGATCGAATTCAAATTTAAATTCAAAGTTTATTGGTAATATCATTCAAAGCATTATTACAGATTAGAAAGAGAGTAAATAGGGAATATAGATCAATCTATCATAAATATACAATTAATACTTACAACACTTAAAGTTGCACACACTAATCAAAAAACTCATACTCTAACTAAAATTTAAGGATAAAATACAGAATAATGTCAATATTAAAACACGACCACTCAACATAGTTTAAAACATCTTACATAATACTAAAAGCAACGATAAAATATTTTTATAAATTAGCCCAAGTACTCCACAAAAGAATAAAAGGCACTGGTTTTTAGAAAATCTTTAATTTTATGCTTAAATCTTTCATGGCTAAGAGTCCTAACACACAACGGAAGCACATTGAAAAATTTTACTCCATAAAAGTTGATACCCCTTTTCGCTCTTGAAAGCCTCAGATGCTCTGGAACCAGGTTAATGTTGTTGCGTGTAGGATATGAGTGAATGGATGAATGTGTAGAAAACAAGTGAAGGTTTTGTTTTACATAGAGTAGGCATTCAAGTATATATATAGACATGGTATTTTTTTAGCCACAGTGGCAAAGTACTACTTGTTAAACTCATCTGCATTTCGGTTAGCATTTGAGGCTTTAGTTTGCTTTGGTTGGTTAGATTTTATGATTTCCCACATTGCTTGCTCTTTGTTACTAGAGTGTGAAACAAACTGATCATGTGCTGCTTTTTTGCTGTTATTAATGTTAATTTTTACCTTTTTTTAAAATCATTGACAGTTTTATTAGGCATTAAAATGTTATTTGTTTTGTTAAGAGACACCATGAAATGCAATTGTTCCCTCATGTTCCTCAGATCATTGCCAAACCAGTTAATTCTAGACTTGTATTTTGTTGCTCCATCACATCTCAATACAGACCTCAAGGGAAAGCTCGACTATATTGCATCACTAACAATGAATAAAAATTTAAGAAAGGACCCCGCAGGGTGCTTATGGAAAAGTGGTTCCGGTCAAATTGGCTAAAATTTTGATATGATGTTGTTTTCGAGTTCCCGATCAAAAATTATCATTGCACCAACGAAATCGTTCGAGCGGTTTTCGAGATTTTGGCTGCCAACTCCCATTTTGGGGTATGCGGTAAAATAATAAGGTTTAGTATTGAGAGGATACCACAAATTGTAAATGCAGTTTGTTGTCAATTATATGTAACAAAATGACAATAATTATGCTTAAAATATTGAACACATATACTAGGAACATCAAAAAAGCCATTCACATTGTACAGGGTGTGACAAAAATGAAGCAAAATACTAATAGCTATCATTTTCATCAAATAATAATTATTAATAGTACCGGTACAAATAATGATATTAACTAGAATATGTATATCTAAAAATGTCGTACCAGGTAAGTCAAAACAGCAATTTTTAACGTACAGGGTGCGTCAAAACAGTTGCAACAACGCTACCACTACCAATAGAAAATATACCTATTTCCTCTCAACGATTTTTTTTGTTGTCAAATATACTTACCAGGGAAGTCAAAAAAGTTATTGTTAATATAAAAGGTGAAAGGAAAAGTAACACTTTTCTGTTAGACCGACTTCTTGCCTTTAGCGCGCTATAGCAGTTTGGCGGGTTGCTGTCGTATGATGCTGACAACAATCGCCTTTTCTATCACTGGAGGGTGAGCGTAAATAAAACTATCGTGACTATATGCGAACAGAAAACAAACTATATTTCTGTATAAATCTAAAAGAATTACACTAGGATGTTTTTAGAAATGAATGTCTAACTGAGAGAGCGGACTCAAAAGATATGCCTGTATGATCTGTCTAGATGAACTAACTCTCTCAGTCGAATCTTGTCCCTTCGTCAGTTTGTTTTTCCCTCTCTTCATCTGGATGGATCTCTTTTCCGTTTTGTTCGAGGTACCTTCGGAGCTACCTATACTTGGGTTTTTCTTGATTTGATTTTATGATGGAAAAGTTTGAATATATTTTACCTTTACGAGGGTCGAGGTTTATGAGATTCAGGCTAGCCGATATGTGATTAATATTTTACAATGAGGGTTTTCTAGGGCTAATACATATTTACAATGTCGGCGTTATTGAGGGAAAAACCTAAAAATCTAATATAATAAAAACTACCAAAGGCGAAATCTATACAGGGTGATATGTACAAAAATGGTGCATACAGACTAATTTCTAATGTTATATACAAGGCAAGTGTGGGAGACGTAAAGCCGCCACAGCACCCCCCTGCCAGTGATTTAGAATCACGAAAACCCAGCCTGGAAGCGCTCGGGAAAGCGGACATGTCTGCCGGATCTGGTTTCATGATCTATCATTCAATACGCTTATTTTCCCCAGAATATTACTTCCTGTAATAATAATGAGTATAAATAAATCATGCTTTGCCTGTTCCCCTAAATTATCTTTTGTTTCATGACATTGCATGGTATACGTGCAAGAATTAATAAATTTTCAAAAGTAACACTCTCTATATAGCAATATTGTGCAGTATTTCAATCCCCTCTGAAACCCGTTAAAAAACTATAATAAAATTACTTCTACTCTGATAAAATAAATCCCCTCTGTACAGAAAATAAATGAATATGTACAAAATATAAGATATGTATATTTATTGACCTAACTACTTAGAGTTTTTCGATGGTAATGACGAATTGGGGAGCAAACGCTCTCTTCTACAGACAATCCTCGAAGAAGGAAACGGCGTACTTTGTTCCAGAATATACTGCACGTGGCAAGCACAGAATTGGCTATTCTGTGGTGGCAAGTTACTAATCCAATCTTGACTTTAGGCAAAAACCAGCCCATCCACAGTCAAGCCATAAACTGCAGCAACCTAGTAACTTGCGACTTAATACCCCACAGAAGTATAATCCCCTATTTAGGGCGAATTACAAATTCTTAAACTTTTATCAGGCATATATACGCACTACCTCCTAAGAAGGTTTGCTGAAGAAAGAGGACGATATCAAGCAAAAACGACTAACTAGCTCGTGAAATTCGATGTTAAAAAGCTAGAAAAATACTCGAACCATAAGCCCGTTCCACACTGTCCTGTAATCAAACGCAAACTACAGCAGCCGATGTCGCCAAATTTACTAACATCTACAATATGCAATGAAACGTATCTAAGGCTGTATGATATTATACATTGCTGGCAGAACAAAGAAATCCAACGATGAATCTATCATAAGCACTTACCAGACAACAGAAACCAATTCATTCCGAACGGCGGCCATTTAAAACTCTAACACCAAATCTGTTCGACGCATTCAATTGAATCGACTTTAAACGTACCTTAAGCTAGACCCGTTTTTACCTTGCTAAAACCATATATTTAATACTGCAAACCAGTTCGAGCGACGTTGCCAAGTTAGGGAATATACGCATTTAATAACATATCCTGACTGCGTATTTTCAACGCGAAAGCGAAAAACAGTCGTTTAATCAAAACTGACGATAGCACATCAATTAATTATGCATTCTCCTATTGATCTAAATCGCAACCACGTAAAAATTACAGGGCGACCACTTTGCCAATTAAACATCTGGCAACGTTCCAAGAATAACCTTTTCATTAAACATTTCGATATTACACTCGTCCGTAGGCAGCCAACAATACTTTGCATTATAAGATCCTTTACACAAATAGTGCACTATATAAAAATCGGCCTTTCCTATTGGTCGATCCGCATGGCCCTCCGCTCGCTTCGCTAGCTATGGGGGCTCAAGAAAAGGAAACTAACCAGCTGCTAACCCAAATTAACTCAAGACATACCCAAAATCAAGAAAAAAACTGTTTAGAAACATAATCTTAAAATAAAAGCAACAGGGTTCGAACCCAGACCGTCCAGATGAGACCCAGCTGTATAAACCTCTACACCACGAGAGCTATTGATAGAAATTGATTGCATCACGCAGACATCTCGTAATACGAGATGGATCGACCAATAGGAGAGGTCGATTTTTACATAGTGCACTATTTGTGTAAAGGATCTTTAAATGCCAATACTTTTAAGGTATATTTACGCCGAAATAGGAAATTAGTCGCATGGTATTAAGGGTGGAATCATTGACTTTATTTGACTCCTATCTGTTACATATTCGTGCTAAATTGTTAGGTAACAATATCAGCTTAATCTTGCTCCTTCCTACATTCAAGATACAACTCAGAGGATAACGCATAACGAACTTTAAATAGATACTCTAATGGATAATCAAAACATAATTAGGTTGCGCATTTACTCGCGCCACCGCAATGCGATTAAACATCAATTGTTCATTGAATAATAAGATGCAATTCGAGGATACTACTGTACTTGTAAATCTGGTGCAAGGACACTAGGAACGTGTACCCATGTTGCGTCAATTTTGGGTTACTGGCGATACGAAACCGCTGTAAAATATCCAGCTACAACTTTATTAGAAACGGATTTGGATGCTGGTAACAGAAGACATAATGCCAATATTCAAATTATTCTATATAGGTAAGAATTATTTTAAAATAAAACTAGTCTGGTTATTCTTTTTCTAGCCGTTTCTATAATCAAATATATTTTTTTGCAGAATGCCGTAAATGTTTCCAAGAAATATTTGCCTAATAAGTTGAGATGAATAATACTGATCGATATACTGCTACAGCGCGCTAAAAGCAAGAAGTCGGTCTAACAGAAACAAGTTACTTTTCCTTTCACCTTGTATATTAACAATAATTTTTTTGACTTCCCTGGTACGTATTTGACATTTTGTTTTTTAATTTATTTTCGTGAAGTATAGTATTAATAAAAAATTCGTTGAGAGGAAATAGGTATATTTTCTATTGGTAGCGTTGTTGCAACGCAGCCTGTACGTTAAAAATTAATTTTTTGACTTGCCTGATATATATACGACATTTTTAGATATATTCTAGTTAGTATCATTTGTATCGGTACTATTAATAATAAATATTTGATGAAAATGAAAGCTATTAGTATTTTGCTTCATTTTTGTCACACCCTGTACAATGTGAATGGCTTTTTTGATGTTCCTGGTATATATGTTCAATATTTTAAGAATAATTATGGTCATTTCGTAACATATAAGTGACAACAAAATTGCATTTACAATTTGTGGTATCCTCTCAATACTAAGCCTTATTATTTTACCGCATACCCCAAAATGGGATTTGGCAGCCAATATCTCAAAAACCGCTCAAGCGATTTCGTTGGTGCAATGATAACTTTTGATCGGGAACTCGAAAACAACATCATATCAAAATTTCAGCCAATTTGACCGGAACCACTTTTCCATAAGCTCCCTGCGGGGTCCTTTACTCTCAAGGTCCAATTGACAGTCCCGAACAAACAACCATGTCTCTGCTTCAAGAGTGTTGTAAAAGTTAAACAAACCCTCGTCTAGAGTGTTGCGTTAATGATGAAAGGTTTAGTGTTCCAAGAATCCCAATGTGGTCTGAGAGATGAAACAGATTAAGCTGTTTGAGATCTGCTAAGAGACTAGTCATGTTTGTGAATACATTATCAATGCATGCTTGAAGACATGTACTGAAATCAACTAGCGGGCGGAGATTGAGAGTTGGGAAACAGTTAATTATGTCCAATGCTTTACCACTGTTTGCGGGAAAAGAAACATTGAAATCACCAGTGATATAAAGATGTTTAGACAAATCAAGTTTAGATAGAATTAACATTAAAGTATCTATGAACAAATTAAAATCGCCCAAAGGGGATCGGTAAAAGGTGACAATCTGAATGTTGAGATCATTTAAAAGAATACTAGTTACCTCACAATGTTGTTCTGTAGATAAATGTTCTAAATTGAGTGATGTGTAGTTTACGGACCTTGTCAGGATAGCCACACCTCCATGAGTCATCCCAGGCCTGCAAAAGCCAGAAGCCACCTGAAAACACTGAATGTTTAGGACTGCAAGCTCGTTTGAAGTGAGCCAGTGCTCATTTATACAAAAGATGTCAACCGAGTTTTCTCTGAGAAGTACTTCAAATTCATGTGTTTTGGTTCTAATACTCTGAACATTTGCATGCAATATAGATAACAATTTAAAATTTTTGGTTTGATTCTTAAAACCGAGCTTAAAACTAGAATTACTAAACCTATTATTTACATAACCTACAGAGTGAGAATCTCTCACCTCCTGATTAGATCTGGTTGTGCCTCTGTCTCCCTGACTCAAATGGCGAGTTGGGGTTTGTTCAGGCGCTGCAGGTTCGCAAAATGGTTGATCAGTACACCATAGGGCCAGATTTCTGTGTCCATTATCTGGTCTTGGAGTTGGGCTGGTACTCCTAGCTTAAAAGAGCTGCAATAGTAGTTCTTTTAGTTTTTAGCTTATAACATAAACATTTTTTACAAGACTTTTGTTGCTCTAGGTACCTCTTGATTTCGCTGGGCTATGTTTTTGGATCTAGCCCCGAGAGAAAGATTCATTCCAGTGGAGAAGAAGTCGCTGCCTTAAGAATGCAGTCCTTATTCGAGCTGATTTTTGGCGGGGGCCTACCACCTTTACGGTGGGACTTCGAGTGATAGATTTGCCAGCCATAATCATCACCAGGCTTGTCGCCGGATTTATCCTTGTTTGTAGAAGCTCTTACTGGTTTTTCATCCGGGGATTTTGAAGATTTGTTGGATTTTCTTTTACCGTTTTTACCATTTTCAAAAACGGCTGTCTCATCAACGTCAGCTGTTCCGGTTGTGACAGTGTCAACGTGAATGTCAACACTGTCAACGACAGGTTCAAACACGGCTGGCAATTTGCCCAGAGCGGCGTTCGGCGATGAACCGAGATTGACGTGAGGTTTGCCAATAGGTTTATCACGTGACACAGGAATGACGTCATCACGTGCTTCTCGATTGCCATTGGTTGGTTTGGACTTTATCATTGGGCGTCGGCTTGTCTTCTGTGGGCTTGGATTTCTCATGAGAGGATCCCCTAGAAGTGATGATGGCTCCATGGTCAGCTATGCTGTCAAAGAGACTGAGGGGGGAGCAGGAAGGGGAAGGGTTTGTTTTTGTTTACCTTCTGCGATTTTTAGTTTTTCCTTTAAAAGGACAGAATTTTCCTCCAGAAGTCTGTTTTTACTCTCCATTTCCTTGATTAGCTTGTTTAGATAGGTTATTTCAAGATTAAGCTTGGCTACCTGATTGTTCTCATTGTCAGACTGGGGCAAAATGGCGGATTCTCATTGTAAATCGGCGTCGCAGCAGAAAAGCCTTGTTTCGTCGATAAATTTTACTTTTTTGGCCCAGTCGCGTATTGCACAGGATATATGAAACCCTTTTCCACAATTTACACAAACTGCACTAACAAAATTCCTGCCTTTACAACAGGAATATTAAGGTTTTGCGTCGGACTTGCTCTCGAGTTGCTTTCTCGACGCCATCTTGGCACAAACGTGGTTTATTTGTGTGGGTGAAGAGAGCCATAGAAGGAAGATGCGAAAACGAGATTCAAATAATACATAGCTCGTTTAAAGTATAGTAGAACAGAAAAATCAAGTGTTGCCGCGCGTACTTTTGATAAAAATCATAGAATAATAATAAAAAATTTCTCATATATATCTGACAGGAGATTATTAGACGCATACGAGAGTATGGAAATTATGAAATGTATTCCGTACAGTCCATTGTCTTGGTTGATCGAGCGTGACTAGTAGGATTCCAGGATTGAATCTTTTTGGTTCCGCTTGATTAAGCAAACAGTTAGTTTAAAATAGAGTTTGGTAGATTTCAAGTTTAGTTTCTCTTGATGATGCTAACATGGCTAGCGGAACGCGCGTCGAGTTCTAAATTCTATTTCAGTATTGTGGATAAACCTTTGTTAAGTATGGTATTTTAACTAAAGGAACATATTTTTAAGTCATGGTATGCCATCCTGGGTTTAACCTTTTTTATGTTTCAAGCTAACAACTCGATTATCTTTCGCTAAATCTAATCGAGATACTCTTAGTTTGGTTTTATAAGTATTCCGTTGCGAAAAGCCGGGAAAACGGTTTTAGCATTTTCCGCAATTCTCGCGTAGTATCAGTAGAACGCTGGCAACGCTTGCCGTGACTATACCGCGAAGTCACCACCTAAAGCGAGACGCAAACCAGAGTGGTGGCAGTGGCGGTTGCGGACACATAATTCGAGAAGGCCGCACACCAACGCGTTTAGTTCGCAATGCTCTTTGGGTAGTTTCAAATGGATATCGAGGAAGCTTTGTTGTTACCTCTTTTAATAGATGAAGAGAAAAACCACAGAGGTAATTATACTAATGCCAGTTGATATATGGCATATTTCATTAATCTCTATTTTAAGGAAAAAAAAACAGAGAATTTGGGTTTATAGTGTGAATTTAGGCCGAGAAACCAAAGGAGTACTTCATACACTATTTAATAAATTACGTGAGGAAAGCGAAGCGCAAACCAGAGCTGGATCGCGCAAACCAAGCGGACAAATGGTGCATGCTGCAAACTACCGCAGTTCGCCGCGGTCTGCGGTTGGACGCAGCAGGCCGCGCATTAATGTATACGCACAGTATTTTCCTGCCACCGCCACCGCGCCCGCCCGCGCTCTGGTTTGCGCTTCGCATTACGGTCAGCCGTGACGCGAGCCCCACCACATGCCGAGTTTACAAAACCAGGCTGCTTCGCGCTAAACGATGAGAATCAATCTGGGTTCTTCAAGAGGCAGACAGGAGCCAGCAAACCAGTCGACCACTACACCGATGGCCGTCACCACTACCGCCCATGCAAGCCGCCCAGCTTAAACCGGACCCATGCCGCTTCTTGCAGACCGCCGCCACCATGACCACTACACTACCACTAACCGCCATCGCCGCCGCTTATCTTGTCCGCCTTTGCTGCTGCTGCATAAGTTATGTATATATCACTCTCTTTCTTCCTCTATACTACACTAAGCTGGCCTTGGTTTTTCCGGCGATCAGCTACTCTTTATTCTCTTTATCCTACTGTCCCTCTCCCTCTCCCTCTCCCTCTCCCTCCCCCCTCCCTCTTCCTATTCCGCTCCCTCTTCCTCTTCCTCTCTCTCACCCTCTCCCTCCCCTCTCCATATCCCTTTCCCTCTTCCCCTCCATCTCCCTCTCCCTCTTCCTCTTCCCCTCCATCTCCCTCTCCTTCTCCGTCTCTGTCTCACTCTCCCTCTCCCTCTCCGTCTCCCTCTCCTCACTTCGACCCCCTCCGATTTGGCTGATTTTTGTGGGCATGTTACCCACCTAGTTTTGTGGGCATGTTACCCACCTAGAGGGTAGTCAAAAGCCAAAATATTAGGTTCTGCAAAAATTTATTGGCTAAACTGTAGCCATTTTTCATTTTTTTTTTCACATTTTTTACTTGAATTTGGGTATTTTCGATTACGGAGAGGTTTTTTGTAGTAAGTGGCTGAAAATTGGTTACCTAGTGTAAAATGGAGCAAGAAACAAAAATATAGCCATAGATTTGACCTACGACAAATATCTCCAAAAATATTGGCCAAAAACTCTCAAAATTTACCAAAAAATCTTTTCTTTGACTAGACGAGGCGGTCATTTTATAGGGAAAGAACCAGCGAACCAAATGAGCATATATCTGGGGTAGGACGAACCGTTTAGAAATTGTGCGGCCTCAAAGTTGGAGGTTTTTCTTTTCTTTAAAAAATCTTAGTTTTTGATCTCGTGTCCGACCTACTTTTGCGATGCACCTGACCTTCCTGGGACGCTTGGTGCGGGCAGCGGGAAGCGACAGAAAGTGACAAACGTGCGCTGTGCTGCAGCGCAGCGCCCTTAGCCGGGAGAGTTCAGGGTAGGGGTAATAAGATACATTACACTGAAAACACTCAAAGTTTCTGATAGTCTGAGGGCTTTGGTGAGGGCATCATTCAAAGAAGGCTCGTCATACTGGTCGGGAGAGATGGTAGGGCAGGTGAGGTTGGAGGGAAGAGAGGGGAAGGGCCTGGCCCGTATGCACATCACAGCGCCGGACGCCAGCAGCCGAAGTCCCCGGGTAGCATTTTTGTATCGAGCATCCAGTAAACCGCTTTTTATAGTGTGACTGTAATATAAATATTATATAATTGTTAGCTAGAATGCCCCCGTTACGTTTCTCCAAATAATTGAACATGCATGCATAGCCCTCCGCTCGCTTCGCTCGCTACGGGGGTGCAACCTACATAAACTAACTCAAACTAACCCAAAATATGAAAAGCCTGCATATTTATATTATAGTCGTACTATAAAAATTCGGGTTCTCATACGCTCGATACAAATAAGCCCCCGGGTTGGGCAAGTTATCCAACGCGCGCAAAATAGGTAACTGTAATAGCTCGACATAAGCGCATTACTAGTGGTACCCTCGAATTTCAATTGTGCCGATGTTTTTCAGTTTTATACACAAATAACAGATGTCAGTGCCATCAGGTTCGTTTGAAATTTATTTTCTTTCCAATATATTACTGGTTATTTTTAAACAAATATTAAGATTATGATAGTTTTTATACAAGTACATAAATAGAAAATCACATTTTAATATCTCAATTAATTTCAATATCCAAGTTTTCATGATTTGAAACGGCGAAATACTCCTTCGTGACGGAAAGTGAACCTATGTGATTTGTGCGCGAACACATTTTTTTTTAGACATTTCATTTTCATCAAGGAATTAAGAAAAGTAGGAGACTGGCTGGCATGTTTATATCTAAGGTGGCACCCAGCGGTGTTTTGAGAAGGTACCGTAAATTTGGTTCCTTTAAGTTTAATTAGTTTATAGTTTAGTTATGTTTTCTTATTTAATTCAACTTCATATTTTCCATGCTCAAACAACTTATATTATTGTTTAAATATATCGGGTTGCATATATTCGCGATAATAGTTGTTGGATGTATTTTACTTGAAATCCCAAATACGCGCGCACGCACCGAACGTCGCGCGCCACCCGAAGCAGTACGACACATGGTACCATAGAAGGACGACAGCCAGCTCGACTCGATCTAAAAAACTTAAGACAGCTTCCTCCGAGAAAACCCGCACGTATTTTCCGACATTCTACACGGTGTGTGTTTTAATCGCCGGTGCTGTGATACGTAACTGAAGGGACCTACGATAAGTTAGCTCCAACAATCCGTACGATCTTTTCAGGGTTTTCCAATTCATTCTAAACTCATATAATTTCAATTGTTACGTCCGGTAGCATTCATTTTCAATTGTTACGTTCGGTAACATTTTTGGTCACTATCGTGCCGGATTTTTCAAAAGTTTTAATATTTTTCAATGCGTTTATTTGAGCATAGAACAATATATTCTAGATACTTGTAAAATAACGATCTAAAATCATTTATTTTAATTGTCCATTTAAAAACGATAGACAGGTTTTCTGTAACTCCTTTTTGTTGACACTAAATTCTCCGGCTTGCTTATCCTGTAGCGTTTTAAAATAAATAAAGCGTTTTTTTCTTATTTTGTATTAGCGTTCTTAACATATCATTTTGTTGACTACAACGAAATATTCTCCTTTTTTATCCTCAACTATTATACTTTGCAGCGTTAACTTTAAAACGCTCTTTACGCCGATATAAAATTAAAATTCAGGTTTTATTCCGTTTACAGTAAAGGCCCGATAATTTAGGCATATCATTGTGCTTGTAGTTAATAATAATAGCAGTGTACCGAGTTGATTCAAATAGTATTTCAAATTCTCTAAATCAACTAAATTGAATTCGTCCTTTTCATCTCATCACGTATATTTTTTGTAACTTTGCGCATATTGTTCTTTAAAATAATTCAGAATGTCAAATAAAAGCAAACCACTGCGTGCAACGCGGGATCTGTGTATGGATCAACTTGATGAACTTATTGCTTTGGGTGCAACTGTGCAAGCTGATAAAACCATACTTCCCAAATTCAAAATAGGCTGTGAAAAGCTTACGCAAATATACGATGATTTTGAACACTATCACAAATCTCTTATTCGGGAATTAGCTATAAGCAAAGACCCTGACTACGCTGAAGATAAGGCTGTAAGAACAACCTTTATGGAAAAATATTTAACAGTTGAAGAAATTTTTATCAATAATTCTCCCGACTTGACAGTTAAGATTCAATCTTAAGTCACTCCAAATCCAAATGGCAAGTTTCCTAAAATAACTTTACCAACATTCAATGGTGTTTACAAAGGTTGGCCCACATTTTTCGATTTATTTTCTTCTTTAGTAGATAAAAATGCTAGCCTTTCTGACGTGGAAAAATTCCAATATGTGCGTTCTTCTCTGTAATAGCTCGACATATTTAATGGTTCGGAACCATTAAATATGATAAAATCTTTACCATTAACTGGTACTAATTATGCTATAGCGCTTCAAACGTTAACTTTTCGTTATGAAAACAACCGATTGATGGCTGATACTTATTGGCTCTCAATTTGTGAAGCTACAAAACTAAATAATGATTCTCCTAATGCTTTAAGAAAACTTTTAGACACATTCACAGAGAACTTAGCAGCGCTAAAAAATCTTAATTTACCTGTTGATGAATGGAGTTTTGTATTATTTCATACTTTAAAACAAAAACTCGATTCTGCTACCATCAAACGTTTCGAATTGCCAGAAGCTTCAACAGAAATTATGACTTATTCGAAACTTAAGGAGTTCTTACAAAAACAATGTGTTGCACTCGAATCAGCCGCTCTTTCTATCCCATGTTCCAAACCTATTCCTAAATTTCCACGTTAACCGCCAAAGCCCTTCAATTCTCGGCAAGACCCTCTGTCATTTTTTACTAACACTGATCGAGATGTTCCTCAAAAGATAGTATGTGCTTATTGCAAAGCTGATATAATAAGATCTATAAATGTCCTACCTTCCTAGATAAGTCTGCTCAAGATAGATTTAAAATTGTGATGGACAAGAAGTGGTGTGTCAATTGTCTTCATACAGCCCATCAAATCTCGTCATATAGCTCGACATTCACTTGTCGAAATTGTCCCGCCAGACATCATTCGCTTCTTCACGGTGGGGAAACACCAAACTCAAATAATTCTGTTAGTTCACCTGAAGCACCTATCAATGTAAAGACCGTTCAGTTGCACAGAAATTTTCAACTTAATTCCCTGTCTCACTTTATTCCTTCCAATTCTACTGTTCTACTTTCAACAGCTCAGTTAGAAATTCGTGATTCTATGGGAAATTTTCAAACTGTTCGTGCATTGATTGATAATGGTAGTCAGACAAGCATTATCACTCAGCAGTGTTATCGTCGCTTGCGATTGCCAGGCTCTAAAATTTCCTTATCAATTTTCGGTATTGGACAAACTCCCTCTACGTCTTCATGTCGCGTTTCGTGTGTTATTCGACCTGTCAATGAACCGTCCTTGACTCTAAACTTAGATGCTATTGCTTTGCCCAAAATTTGTTCAGAAATGCCAAGTACATTTATACCTGTTGATAGATGGAAACATGTGAAACACCTCAAGCTTGCGGATCCAAAGTTTAACGAACCAGGTCCAATTCATCTTTTGTTAGGTGAAGATGTTTTTCCTCAGCTTCTTAGACCGGGTTTTATTCCAAGTGGTACTGATAGTTCTGAAGCCTCCTATATCAACACTATCTTTGGGTACGTTCTTTGTGGAAAAGTCATTGTGCCCTCAGTTTCACCTACTCAGGTCAATTCGTTATTCACATCTCCAGAATATTCTCTCGATGTTACTTTGAAACACTTTTGGGCATTAGAGGAGGTTCCGAATGCAACTCATATTGCTCCTGAGGATGCATTGTGCGAACAATCTTACGTTGAAGGTTATTCTCGAAGTGACACCGGCCGCTACATCGTAGCTTTACCTTTCAAAGACTCTGAACCTTCGTTAGGTGACTCTCGAAATACGGCGCTTCGCCGACTCTATTCCCTAGAGCGCAGGTTACACCAAGATCCTATTCTATATAAAGCATATTGTGATTTCATGCAGGAGTATTTGGACCCTGGTCATATGTGCCTTTCTACTCCACTAGATAATTCCTCGAAGGCATATAACATTCCTCAACATGGGGTTTTCAACTCGAATAGTATTAAACCTAAACTTCGTGTGGTATTTGATGGTAGCAGTAAAACTACCAATGGAAGTTCTCTCAATGACTGTCTTCTCACTGGTCCTAAATTGCAAAAAGACATATTTTCAATTTTGTTAAAATTCCGACTTCATTATGTCGTCTTCACCGCTGATATCCGTCAGATGTATAGGCAAATTCTGGTCCAGCGGATTCTATGGCGATTTTGTAAAAATAGCCCTATTCAAGATTACACTCTTCGCACTGTAACAAACGGCTTGAGTTGTTTGCCATACCTTGCCTTGCGTACCATAGTTCAGTTAGCCCAGGACGAGCAGGAAACCTTTCCTAGGGCAGCGTCTCTCCTAAAATCGGATATCTTTGTAGACGATGTGGTTAGTGGTTGTTCTTCTTTATCTGAGGCTCAAACCCTCAAAGACGAGCTTATTTCTATGCTAAAGAAAGGTGGATTCGACCTCCGAAAATGAGCTAGTAATCGTAGAGAGCTTCTAAGTATGATTCCTGAATCTCATCAGCAACAGCAACCACAGTAATTCGATAATAATGAAATATCAGCTATTAAAGTTCTGTGTCTTCGATGGATGCCTAATCTAGATGTATTTTCCTACTCTGTCGCGATCAAAAATGATTGTTGCACCAAGCGATCTATTCTTTCAGAATTGGCACGTATTTTTGATCCTCTCGGATTTCTCTCTCCACTCACGTTTTTTGCAAAATTTCTAATCCAACACTTATGGAGTCTGGGTCTTGAATGGGATCAAGAACCTCCAGAAGATGTTTTGGAAAAATGGTCTCAATACAACTCGGAACTTTCTTTGTTAAGTAACCTTCATGTTCCTCGTTGTATAATCCCAAAAGGCGCATGTACGTTTGAACTGCACGGCTTCTCCGATAGTTCTGAGCGTGGATATGCCGCTGTTATATATTTGCGCTGTGAAACGTCCACTGGTGAAATAAAGGTTTCCTTTGTTTGTGCTAAGTCGAAGGTAGCTCCACTTAAACGTATTTCCTTACCTCGTTTGGAACTTTGCGGTGTTGTTCTGCTGTCAAATCTCATGTATGTCATTTCAACTACATATTCCAATCTTTCATTCTGTCCTATATTTGCTTGGACTGATTCTAGCGTTGTCCTTGCATGGTTACAAAATTCTCCACATTTGTGGAAAACTTTCGTGTCCAATCGAGTCAGTTATATCCATGATCGAATTGCGTCGTCTCGTTGGTTTCATGTAGGATCAGCGGACAATCCTGCCGATTGTGCTTCTCGAGGATTACTCCCACAAGCTCTTCTCAGCCATTCACTTTGGCTAGATGGTCCTTCATGGTTACAGTTATCTCCTGACAATTGGCCAAATCAAAATCTTAACTTTTCTAAATCTGATGTTGTCTCTGAGGAAGCTCGGAAGATTGTTCTTGTCGTTGAGAATTCTCCAAATCTTTTTGAGACACTTTTGAACAAATTTTACTCCATTTCAAAAATCAAACGTATTCTAGCCTATTGTTTACGCTTTCTTTCAAATTCCTGGAGGTCCTCTGAGAACATACGTGGTAGCTTTACCTCAAGAGAACTCCACCTAGCTCTTCTGCCTCTTATTCGATATGTTTAAACCGTTGCCTTTTCTGGAGAGATTGAGAAAATTAAATGTAAAAAAAATTGCCAAAGGTATTTTCAAAACTTAGTCCGTTCATCGACAAGGAGGATATTCTTAGGGTGGGCGGACGGCTTACTCATTCTGGCTTGCTCTATGATCAGAAATATCCAATTCTCTTACCTCAAAAACACGTTCTCACTTATCGCATTATCGAGAGTTTCCATCGTGACAATATGCACGTTGGTCTTCAAGGCTTACAATTCTGTTATCTCAACAATTCTGGATTTTATCTTCCCGTCGAGCCATTCGACATTGCCTTTCTCGGTGTATTCGTTGTTTTAGAATCAAGCCTACCTCTTTCGAACCTCCTGTGGACGACCTACCCTCTCCGCGTATCAATCAATTGAAAGCTTTTCAGTGTGTTGGCGTGGACTTTGGTGGCCCTTTCAACATAACTCTTAGTAAAGCTAGAGGCTCAAGGGCACAAAAGGCGTACTTATGTCTATTTGTATGCTCTACCACCAAAGCTGTGCATTTGGAGCTTGCTTGCGACTTATCTTCAAGTTGCTTCATTGCTGCTCTAAGGCGATTTGTCGCTAGGCGAGGTAGATGTACTCATATTTTTTCCGACAACGGTACTAATTTTGTTGGAGCCTATCGAACGCTGTCTAACTGCATGCGCGTTGCTGCAGAAGGAGAACAGATTAAGTGGTCGTTCAACCCTCCTTCAGGACCCCACTTCGGAGGACTGTTCGAATTTGGCATTAAATCCGCCAAATTTCATTTAATCCGAGTGGTTGGTGCTCAGGTACTCACGTATGAGGAATTCTATACGGTTTTAGTTCAAATCGAATCAATGCTAAATTCACGTCCACTTTGCCCTCTAAGTTCTGATCCAACAGACCTATCTGTTCTTACTCCCGGCCATTTCCTCACTCTCGAACCTCTCACATCTGTCCCTGATGACGACCTAACTCACCTTTCTTTAAATCGTCTGAATCGATGGCAATTAAGTCAGCGCATTCAGCAAGATATTTGGCGCAGGTGGAAGGACGAATATCTTCACACATTGCAACAGAAAACGAAATGGTTACAACCACCCGTCTCTGTACAACCAGGTACATTGGTTATTATTAAAAGCGATAACGTACCGCCGTTG
Organism: Pissodes strobi; assembly: GCA_016904865.1. Classification (NCBI taxonomy): domain Eukaryota; kingdom Metazoa; phylum Arthropoda; class Insecta; order Coleoptera; family Curculionidae; genus Pissodes; species Pissodes strobi. The sequence continues at coordinate 1,404 of MU183022.1, read as the reverse complement.
CATTGGAGTTTGGGACGAACTGAACAGGTATTTCCTGGCCCGGACGGTATTGTTCGTGTAGCTTGTGTAAGAACAGTACAAGGAGTCGAGAAGCGACCTCTTGTAAAACTCTGTCCTTTACCCATTTCTTAATAATAAAATGCTTCACATTTTAGGTGGACGGCATGTTCTAGCCACACCTATATCTAAGTAGTTATAAGTTTAATTAGTTTATAGTTTAGTTATGTTTTCTTATTTAATTCAACTTCATATTTTCCATGCTCAAACAACATATATTATTGTTTAAATATATCGGGTTGCATATATTCGCGATAATAGTTGTTGGACGTATTTTACTTGAAATCCCCAAATACGCGCGCACGCACATAACGTCGCGCCCCACCCGAAGCAGTACGACACATCGTACCATAGAAGGACGACAGCCAGCTCGACTCGATCTAAAAAACCTAAGACAGCTTCCTCCGAGAAAACTCGCACATATTTTCCGACATTCTACACAGTGTGTGTTGTAATCGCCGGTGCTGTGATATGTAACTGAAGGGACCTACGGTAAGTTAGCTCCAACAATCCGTACGATCTTTTCAGGGTTTTCCAATTCATTCTAAACTCATATAATTTCAATTGTTACGTTCGGTAGCATTCATTTTCAATTGTTACGTTCGGTAACAATATCTTTATATTCAAATTGTGCAGAGAAGGATAATTCCATTAAGTTTACGATTTATGCTTACGAAAATTTTTTACTTATTTTGATTTTGAAATGACTTGAAATATACTTTTCATTCATTACCTGATTTCTATACAACTACCTTTCAAATTGATAACTTCTTACTAATAAGTTTTATATCATTTGCTTTAAAAGATAACCGATCGTAAACAAATTTTGAACAGACATTCTGCTCAAATTGGCGAAGGGGAAATTTTAAATTAATTAATTAATTTCTGCGCGTTTTATCAGTTTCTAGTGTAATATACTAGATATGTCAGAAGATAGATTCCAGGGCCTCAGACATCTCCAGCATCATCATTCAGGAAACACGGAGAAACCTCATGGTAGCGAACTAATGTACAGAGATTACCAAGAATATTCCATCATAATTTTATTTCCTATCTAAACTGTATCAGAGGGAGATTAAAATGAACCCATTCTTCGTTGAAATTTTCGATCTTTTATTTTGTGCCCTAGCGCAGTTCCATTACTCAGCAATAAATATTGACAGCGTGCCCTGAACCTATACACCCTGAGTATCTTATTATTTTGTTTTTGGTAAATTAAATTGCAAAATAACAAAAGCAGGTTAAACTGAAACAAATTAGCGCAATTTATATAATATATATTTATTTATAACAATCTATAAAATGTGAGAAGATTGGATCAGCAGAAACAACTACTCCGAGAGCTAA
>MU183021.1:172328-240362 GCA_016904865.1 Pissodes strobi | reverse complement strand
TATTTTAAAATAATTTGATACAATTTAGAATATTTTAGATAATAAAAAATCTGGTCAATTTTTTATTATCGCTCTGTATTAAAGTTGGTGCAATGGAGAAAATGCCTATTTTCTTCATTACTCCGTTATTTATTCTTTGTTTTAAAATAAAAGCAAGCACGTATTTTGTTTTTAGATTCTTTGCTTACCGCTAATAAAATTGAAAACAATAAGAATGACACTGACGAAGTTGATACAAGTACACACCACTATCTAATTATATTCTTTTTTTTTAACAAAAATGTTTTTGGTTAATGTTTTAAAATATTTTTTGATTTTGTATGTCTTTTTTAAAAATAAATATGTATTTTTTAAATCAAGATATTATTATAATATATACCTTTAAAAACTATTTTTGTCTCTGTTTCACATTTTACTTTATCAAAAAAATGTCTACCCTACCATAAAATATGCTGAATGCTCTGGATAGGGGGCCCTAAGTAATTTTTAGCCTAGGGTCTCTCCAATGGTTAATCCGGCCCTGTGGGTATCTTATATTTTTGACTCGCTTTATAGACGGTGATTCTTCCACTCCTAACCTCTTACACTGCCAGTTTTAAATCTTCTTTAAAATACGATTTGGCCCTATCAGTTTTTCTAACATATATTCTGCCCATTTTAATTGATCACTACTAGAACCGTCAATTGATGTAACAAACATGTTCAGGGACTGAAATACTTATAATAATGGTAAGTGAGAAGGGTAAGTGTGTACTATCAACAAATCGTCGGTACGCAAGAAAAGTGACACAACTCAAAATTTCATTTTTTTTCATTTTATGCAGAAATGCGTTGCTAAATACATGTTTGTTTATCAGAAAAAATGTCACAAACCCACTACCAACGATAACTCAAAGATGGCGCAAGTGTCACTTTTCCATTCGACGCTTCTTCTGCTGATCTTATTACGAAAAACGACACTACCTCAGTTGAGTCTAGCATGCCAACGCGAGCGATTGCAGTTTTTCTAGAAAAACGACATTTTTTGTTTTATAATCATTCTGTGCTATAGTTTTATCGAGAAAATCGTCATATTTTGTTTTGTGTCGCTTTTGACGATAAGGTAAGTGTCAATAATACTTTAAATATTATCCCGCTGAGGCATTAGTTCTAGTTGTGACATTTTTGTTGATAAATATTGATAATAAACGAAGTATGATTTATCCATTTCGCCAAAATTTTAAAATGTGACGTTGTTGCATATAAATAATCGCTAATTTACCCGTATCAACTCAAACAGTGTCCATATTCCTGATAAATTATTAGTAATTTGATGGAATGTGTTTGTCACTATCTGAGATATAGGTATTTTTGTAAGGTGACCAATGCACACTAAATTTTAGAAAATGGAAGGGGGCAACGGCGCTTCAGTAAGTAAACGTACCAGACTATTAATAAAATTGTCAAGACAGGAAAAAAACACCTCTCGAAGCATCCGAAGTAAAACGCTTTCAAAAAAAGTATCAAAATGGGTGTTATCTTTACCTGACAATACCAGTGCCATTAGAACTGACGGAGCTGATCATAACCAATTATCGCAAGTTTGTTCTGTTAATAGTTCTGCAGGTAAAACGCAGTTTAAATGGGAAAGAGCCGATCTTGCAATGCATTTTTTTTCAGGATGTGCTCAAAATATCAGTGAAACCGAAAAGTGTTTCCCAGTATTGAACCACGTGCTATCGGAGACCGAGGAAAAAAGGCAAACTATGGGTAAAAATACTGTTAATAAAAATAGGAATGATGGAAATAATGACATGAATGACAATGATCAACTATCGCAAATTTGCGCTGTAAATAGCTGTGCAGGTAAAACGCAACTTTAAAAGGAAAGACTCGGTCTCTTTAAATGCATGTATGTTTTAGGTTCTGCTGAACACATTAGTGATGTCGAAAACTCTCCCCCAGTGCTAGCGATGGCTAAGGATGAAACTCAAATATTGGTTAAACACTCTGATAATAAAAATATTAGTGATCGTAGAAATGACGTGGCTGATTATGACCAGCTGTTGCAAACTTATGCTGTAAATAGTTATGATGATGATGGTACAAATGACGTGACTGACAATGATCAATCATCGCTAATTTGCGTTATGAATAACTCTGCAGGTAAAACGCAGTTTTTAAAGTAGAGACTTTCATTTTAGAATCAATTATTTTTTTTTAGGCTTTGATGCCAAAATCATGTGTGAAGCCAGAAGCCCTACCCCACTACTAAACAAATTGCCGCCGGAAGCTGAAGAGGATTCAGTGATTGATGCTTCACTGATAGAAGCCGAAAGCAGCCAGGAATTAATAAATAAATCCACTATAGAAAATGGTACTTAAGTATACATTTTCAGACCGTAAAAGTGTTTCATGATTTCCTATTTTTTAGATACTCTGTCGTTAACATGTGCACAAACAAAGGCAGATGACGTCGACTCACCCTTTGATGACTCGGATGCTGACCCCAACTATTCGTCTTCCTCTTCAAGCTCATCTTCCTCGTCAAGCTCGTCTTCCTCGTCGGATATAGAAGAAGTTAAAGAAAAGAATGTAAGAAAAAGAAAACTGAAACCAGAAGGTTGGCAAAAAAATATCGCAAAACGTCGTCGGAATGCTGGACTTGAATATGTATCAACATCCAAAAGCAAAAAGGTAATTAAAGCTAGAGAGATAGGTCCACCTTGTGACAAATGCCGGTTAAAATGCAAGGAAAAAATTTCAACAGAAGAATGAAAACAGATATTTTCTGATTACTGGAACATGGGAGATTTGCAGCGGCAGCGTTATTTTTTATCGAAATGTATAGAGCCTATAAAACCCAGATATCAGTACATAAAGATGAACAGTAGTCGTGCTAGTAACCACGCATTTTACTTTTTAATTAGAGAAAACAAAATAAGGGTCTGCAAAAACTTTTTTAGGTCAACTTTGGGGATAACGGACCGACCGATCAGAACTGTAATACAAAAACAAGATCGCTTTACCAAAGGGATAATTTCCAACGATATGCGCGGCAAACACGGCCATCATCATCACGTAGATAATGACATTAAGGCAGAAATTCGGAAACATATCCAATCAATACCTCGCATAGAAAGCCACTATTGCCGAAAAGAGTCAAGCCGAGAGTATATTGAGGGAAGCAAAAGCGTCGCAGAGCTACACAGAGACTACATTAATATGTGCAAGGAAAGCAATAAGCCATACGCTAATTACCTAATGTATAATAGAATTTTTAATTCTGAGTTCAATATTTCCTTCTATATACCTAAAAAAGACCAATGTGGCGATTGCGTGTCCTTTGAAATAGCATCTGCGGATGAAAAGACAAACTTGGTTAGTCACTATGAGACACACTTGTTAGAAAAAGACTTGTCACGCCAAGAGAAGAAAGATGATAAGGAACATAGCGCAGATAATGTTATAGTTGCGGTTTATGATCTGCAAGCGGTATTGCAGTGTCCCAGGGGAGATACATCTAGCTTCTATTATGCTTCCAAGCTAAACGTCTTTAATTTTACGATTTATGAACTTAAAACTAAAGAAGTTCAGTGTTACATGTGGGATGAGTCAGAAGGTAATAGAGGTGTATGCGAAATAGGTACATGCGTATTGAACTACATTGAATCATTGGAATCTAGAGCTATAGAAATGGAGAATAAAAAGATTGATTTGATATTCTATTCCGATAACTGCTGCGGCCAGCAAAAAAATCATGTTATGTTAACAATGTACCTTTATGCTGTCCAAAAATATGACTTCCTTAATTCGATAAGTCACAAATTTTTAATCAAAGGACATAGCCAGAACGAAGGGGACAGCGTCCATTCGGTTATTGAAAGACATATTAAACGTTCCTTAAAATCAGGTCCAATATTCGTCCCTAATCAATATGTGACAATCGTACGAACCTCTAAAGTAACGGGCAACCCATATAAAGTCCACGAATTGTGCCACGAGGATTTTCTAGATTTAAAAGATCTCGCTTCTAAAACGGCAAGAAGTTTTACAAGAAATGATAAGAACGAAACAGTTAAAATGGCCGACTTTAAAGTGGTAAAAACAGAAAAGGCTGAACGAAATAAATTGTTTTATAAAACTTCTTATGCCGATCAATTTCAGATTATTGACATTAAGTCGTCTAGAGATTCCAATAATAAGCGAAATTCGAAGGATGCAAACATTAAACGCCTATACAAAAGCAAACCAGGAATTCCTGAAAAAAAGAAAAACAGTATTCTAGGACTGTTTAAACAAAACACAAACAAAACTGTGATTCCTAGGAACTACTTTCCCTATTACAATAGCTTGTAATTGGAAGTGATAAAAATTCTTGGATTTACTTTTTTTTAACTAAAGATAGTTAGGAATAATAACGGATTGTCTGATGTTTTTCATGTTTTTCGTATTGGTACGTAGCTCAAGAATATTTTTTAAGTTATCAAGGTTGTAACTCATTTCGTTGTTCTTAGTTTTTAAGGTATCTAAAAGTATTCAAAACGGCAATGTGTTTTTGTACTTTTTAGTAGGTATTAACTTAATCAGGCTACGAATGTTTTTTTTAAGTTAGCTATTATTGTAATCTGTTTTGTGTTCTGTTCCTCGGTGCCAGTTCCTTCCGTTGATTATAAAACTACGATAACCTTTTTTGTACCTGTATCATTTAGTTTATTTCTATAAAAAAATCTTAGTTAAGTAACATTATTATAGTTTCTAGTTTATTTAAACAATGTAAAAATAAAAAGGACATTTCAGGAAAAATTATTTGCTTGTTTTAGTATTTAATATAATATACTAAAAATTATGTGGCATAAAATTTTTAAATTTTTAGTGCAAATATTTTCAATAACAATGACACAAAATTAATTATTCTAGTTTTAGGTACATGAAAAAATATAATATAGATTAAATTATATTTCTATCATTTAAAAAGTAGTGAATTGTTAGCCTATAACAGCAAAACTTTGAGCGAAACCCCAAAATAACAGATCTAGATGATTAATACGGTATATAAATATTAAAAACTGCTCTCCTGAAAACTTTAATATTTTGAGTTGTGTCACTTTTCTTGCGTACCGACGAAATATTTAGAAAGCAGTATCCTCGGATTAAAATACCTTCATATGGATAAAACTACCTTATTTGTGCAAAAAAGGGTTTTAAAATCCAACACAGAACGCCGATGGTACTTGATTGTAAAATGTACGTCTCGCATGAAATTCGCACTCAGCGGTAGGTTGAAACAGAATGACACTTATCCAGATAAATGAAAGCAAATATGTTATCGGTTTCATCTGACCTTGGAAGCATCTACACTCTTCTCTAGTGATCCATAGATGGCGGCGCTAGTCTCGAATACACACTTACCCCACCTGACCTTAGCTTGTTTAAGGCAAATTTCGAATTATTTAGAGATTGGTGGATTTTTGTCACCTTTTAGGAAATTTGAAAAAATTCGCAAAAATCATTAAAATTCAGATATAAAATTAGATGCCTTTTTATTACAAAGTTTTCTCAGGTATCTTTCAGTTTTCATGTATTTAATATAGATAAGTTTAGTATACTTTCCGTTAAACAATCTGGTTTACACGCATAGACTTTAGGTTAAGGAAAAACTGGAAAATATAAGGAAACTACTATTTCAGTTGCCTAAGAAAATCAGAAATAGAGTTGACAGCTGCAGGAACGAAACTGAATAATTATTACCCCCATATACCTACGTAGAATAGTATAATGAGATTATGAGCTTTATCAATAATTATCCAGATCATATTTTATAATCAGCACTTTAAAATAGACCCAGGTACACTTACACACTAAAAAGACGAATAACTTTAAATTTACTGTCAATGCCAGCGTTGAAAATCCAAATTTATACTTAACATCCCAGCAATATTCATTATGTATATAATGTGCAGCAGCTAGAATTAGAAGTAGAAAATTTGGAGAATAACATCATCCAGGCTTTTAATAATAGTACTGCTATAGAAGACCTCTCCAAAAGCCGCAGACATGATGATGATGATGGTCTCTCTGATGAGATTAAAAACATGATTCGAGCAAATAGGAGATTAACGTTGATTTGTTAGCGTGCAATTGTGTCAGATGCCAGAGAGAGTGTAGTGTCTTCAGCATAGATTGTAAGCTCTGCAGTGGTTTCAACATTTGGCAGGTCATTAACGTAAATTATGAAAAGGATAGGGCCTGGGGGACCCCAATACTGCCCAAACACTCCGCTGATGATACATTACCCACTCGCACCACCTGCGTCCTGTCCTTCAGGTAAGATTCCAACATGTCAATGCTATTCTGACGGAAACCATACTTACGAAGTTTGGCCAAAAGGATTATGGTTGACACAATCGAACGCTTTATCGAACGCTCCATACAGGCTAGACAAAGCGGTTCACTACAAGGTTTGCAAATATATTTTTTATTCCATTTGCATCCATCCAAATAGCATATTCTAACTTGTTTTACATCTGTTGGCCAATGCCTCCAGTTATCAAAGTAACTGGAGGCATTAATTTCAGGACGGGCATGATTATTTAAATTTTTCTTTTTAAGAATTACAGGTAAAGTGGCAGATTTTGGCCTTCCGCTTCTATTTTTTTTTTGTACTTATTTTAATGTTTATTTAATGCTCGCTGGCCTGCTGGTTCAAACATATTATTTTTTTTTTCTACTAGTTCCAGTTATCTTTTAATTTGTTTCCTAAATGAACTGGGCTAAGGGAATATTGTCTTCATTGCCACTGCTTGACTTCTCCTTTTTCCCTGCCTCTGTATGTATCATCATCAGCAGTTACATGAGGATGAATTGAGTTTTTTTCTTCAAAGTCACTGTTCAACTCTTCAGGGAAATTAAAATTTATTTCATCATTTTCAACTTCTATGAATTCTTCATTCTCTTAAGGCTGATGTTGGTGCAAAAATGGGATTTCAGATAGGGTCTCATAATTGCAATATAAGCAATAGTAACTCTCTAAAAAAATAAAATTCTAAAACAATCAATTTCTGGTTATTTTAAAAAATGATAATTTTTATGTAGTGGTATTGAATCTTTCGGTTACAAATAACGAAGAATATACAAAACATTTCAGTTCAATTGATTTTACTGTTTTTGAGCCACACTATATAATCATCAGTATATCTAATATGTTTGTTTATACAATAACAAAGGGCTAGCCAAACGTATTTATTTGCTTTAATTGGCTTGAGCAAGTCTAGACAAACCATGTAGAATGCAAGTGCTATATTTGACGTCTAAAAAAAAGATGGCCCCATTGTAATTGTATTTTGTTTAATGTTTTCAAGCTTGTAACAATCTTTTGGATGTTTGAATTAGCCGTCCACTGTAAGTGGACTCAATGCATGAGAGGGCTCCTTTAATATAGTTTCTCAGATAAGCAGCAGGATCTTCGCTTAACAAATTCATTGTTAATAACATTTTGATAAATCTAGAAAAGTAACACATGATGTTTCTCTAATGATATTTTATTATGGAAAACTTCATAAATAATTGATCTACAACAAACATTACTAAACCAAAGGTAACATAGAAAATACAGTAAAAGTTCTTCAATTATACAAATCATATTTTTAAACGAAAATATCACAATTAAGTATCTTATAAAAAAAAGGTTGTAAAATGCAAGCTAACATTTAAGTATGTATTAGAGGTATCTGCGTGTATTTTAAGCCTTTTATCAATCCCCTCGTAAGGTCATATTAGTTAATGTAAAAAAATTAAACAATATTTGATAAACTTTAGTTTAATAATGAGTGCGGAAAGTTGAATACTACAAAATACAATCAAGAAAGCTTTAAAACTAAGAAAAGGCAATAATGCAATAAAATCGGATTTTAACAACTTTTCTCGACTTTTGACAAATTTAGTTAAAAGTATTAACATCAGATTAATAAGTTTATATTTGTCTCACTTTTGTTCTTCTATTTTTACATAGTTATTTCTCTCGTGTAATTTTGGCAATGTCCAGAAGTTTAGCAATTTCAATAGCGATATCATCCAATTGTTCATAGTAATAGTAGAAAAATTTAAAACAAAAATTGAGATTGTCCTCTATGTTGTAAAATGTGTTGTTCACTATACCTTCCGAAAAGATATTGTTGCAAAAGTTTGGAAATACTGAAATATATGCAAAACGGAAATTTGGGAAGATATATATGTTAAAATGTTTTCAAATAAGCAGGGTGTTAAAAAAAAACAGGGCACGGCGTTTCGCCCTAAGTTAAACCGTTTGATTCTACAGGAATTCAAATTCCCAGAAATGTCACTGAGGTATTGGATATGTTATATGAGGAATTTTATGAGGAACTCGAATATTTAGAAAAATTGCTGATGCATGTCCTGGTTTTTAGACACTCTGTATATTTGAAAATATCTATATTTCATAACACTTCTGGCATTTTGTATACATCTCGGCGTTTCCACACTCTTTCGCCACGCTACGCACTGTTTTTGCAAGTAATTGGTTGAAAATAAACTATGTTGGGGTTTGGAACCTTCGGCAAGTAAAAATAAACTGTAATAATAAAATTGAGATGGCCCCAAATTATTCCTCATCCCTAACTACAGTTTCTCCGTCTAGTTTTTTAAGGTTGGGAAGTCTTTTAATAGCCTCAACCTTCCAGACCGCTTCTTCCATGCTGTCATACAGAGGATTCCCGACAAATAACAGGTCTTCCAAACAAGGTAATTCTTGCAATTTGATATATTCCGCCCATTCTTTGATCATGTTATTGCCAATATAAAGTACCTTAAAATGATTCATGTTACAGAGTTGAATAAATAAAATATGTTTGCCTAGGTCTTTATTCAATTCAAGGTAAGCTGCATGTGAATTGAAGCATGAAATCGAATATATCCTTGATTATCAAAGATCGGTTTTCTGCAAATGAGCAGGGATAAAATTACGTAGTTATTATTATTTGCATTTTATATTATATTTTATTGTTTTAGATGGTCTGTTTTTATCGCCTTGCATCTTAGCAAAAAAATTCCAAAATTTACAGCAATCGATTCTCAGAAAAATAATATTGCAAAACGTAAAGAAATAAGAAAGATCCTGCTGGTAAATTTAACATGGGAAGTAATGTTTCCTACGACCACTTCTGAAAATGAGGAAGTACATTTAACTTGGCTAGAAAGTGTCTTATATCACACGCGCGCTGACAAATTTTTCAACAAGTGTTGAATAGTATATTACATAACAAGTGTGGAAAGTTAGCCGAGTGCATATGTAATTTGACACTTTGACTCGACATCAGATGACTTTGACACAATAAGTATGTACTTTTAATACTAGTGTTGAAAAGTTGATTTCAACACGCGTGTGATATTAATCGTTTCTTAAGACTCTAAAGATTGCTTTTTGTCATTTTCATAGGTGGTTGTAGGAAAAATAGTGTACCTACATTACTCGTGTCATACACGAACCCAATTAGTTTATGCTCGTGTGAAAATGCGCTTTCAACCTCGGAGGATTTCCGCACTCGTTTGAAAACTAGTACTTTCAACACTTGTTATTACAGCAAGGGTCTTCAGTTAGATTCAAGATGGTATTTCAAGTGTTGGATGATTTATATAGGGTCAGGGGTAGTGTAGAAAATAAGGTTATATAGAACAGTATGGAGAATTCATTAGAAATGATGAAATGATGAAATTCTCATTTATTGATGAATGGTTTAGTTTATTTGCTAAATTTGTAAAAGGTGTTTTGAGTATCTATGGACTATTATTAATTAAAAACGAAATCGACTATACTCACTAACAAGAAATACATAGTAACTGACGTCTCGGTACTTAATAATTTCGACACGAACAGCGATCACCGACTAGTTAGGGCAACAGTTATATTAAATTTTAAAGCCGAAAGAAGTAAACTCATAAAGAATAACCCATATCTTACTCTGGTCGAATTAAAACAAAATGAGGAGACATAAGAGGGAGTTGGACAAAAAACTCTCGACAGAACCCAGCAATGCCATAATCGACTGCTTGGCTAAACTATCGAACCACTCCTCAAAATTCAAAGCTTAAGCCGGATACTCAAGTTGCGTCAAAAGGCAAATGGCAAAATGATAGCGGAGCGAGGGAGTCTGCATAGGCATTCACCTGAATACACCGAAATGAACCCAAACATCTCAAAGAAAATTAGACAAGACCTAAGAAGTTACAACACGAAAAAATAAAACAGGTCATAGAAAACAACAAAAGCAGAAGATCCTTAAGCAGTCGCAACGAAAAGGTAAAATAAGAATCCACCAAATGAAGGATAGGGATGGAAACCTACAACACGAAAGAACCAAGATTATAATAATCATCCAAGAGTACTATAAGGAACTTTACTCAGCACCACACCACAACCAAGATGTCGAACAAAACATGAACGTAAAGAATGCAGGTTCTGAAGACATACCATAAATCATCATCTCGGAGATAACACTTGCACTCTCACAGCTTAAATCTGGAAGAGCTCCTGGGGAGGACGGAATTACAACAGAAATGTTAAGACTAGGGGGAGAAAATGCGCTAAAAGCAGTACAGTCTCTCTTAAACAGATCCGTTGAGACAAGTCAAATCCCCCAATCGTGGGACAACGCACAGGTCGTTATACTTTACAAAAATCATAACAAAACAGGCTAACACCAAAAATGGGCTCATATCATCGAGAGGAACAAGCAGGTTTTCGGAAGGGATATCGCACCACAGATCACCTTCAAACAATTCACATACTGATAGAAAAATGCACTAAATACAACGTCTCACAGCCCACTACATATGACTTTTATCGACTACAGTAAGACCTTTGATTCCATACACCTAAGTGCAATATCTAAAACAATGGAAAACGCACGGATTGACTCAAGATACATAAACCTGCTGAAACGCACCTACGAGAACGCCACATTCCAACTAAAGATTGAAAACGACATGATCACGGACAAAATACGCATAAGAAGAGGCGTAAGACAGGGCGACACCATTTCTTCTAAGCTTTTCACCCTAGCCAAATATATCTTCCATGGCATGGAAGATATATTTAAAACTTTATCATGGAAAAACAAAGGCGTGAATGTGGACGGCAAATATCTAAACCATCTAAGGTTCGCCGACGACATCGTCCTAATCGGCAAAACACTAGATGAACTAAAAGTAATGATACAGCAACTAAAGCTAGCATCGCAGGAGGTAGGACTAGAGATGAACACCGCAAAAACCAAGTTTATGGGTCTAAGTGGGGCAAACCTACTTACCATCGAAGGCCAAGAAATAGAAAATTATACGAATACGTCTATCGAATCTGGGGCACCAGATCAAACTTGGGACAGGGAACCAAAAGGCTGAGATTGCCAGAAGAGTGAGCATGACCTGGGCAGCATTTGGAAAGCTACCCTTTATCCTGAAAAATCTAGATATTCCTATAAACATGAAAAGAAAAGTGTATGACATGTGCATACTCCCTGTACTGACGTACAGTCTGGAAGCCATGACGCTAGCCATAAAAAGTGCAAACAAACTTAGAGTCACCCAGAGGGCCATAGAACGCGCAATGCTAGGCATTAGTCTGAGAGACAAGATAAATACCTACGACATACGTCGACACACGGGTGTGCACGACGTGATTCAGTGCATAGCAGAAGCAAAGTGGAGATGAGCAGGCCACGTGGCGAGGCAACCGAACAACAGATGGTCAAAAATAGTCATGCAGTGGAGACCAAGAACACACAAACGTGGCAAAAGGAGACCCCAGAAAAGGTGGATAGATGACATTTACCGGAAAGCAGGGAGAGGATGGCAACACATTGCACAATACCGTCAAAGATGGAAATTGGAAGGGGGGCCTATGTTCAGGAGTGGACACGTCTAGGCCGCTTATGATGATGATGATAATTAGTATGAATAGGACGTGGCATCGTCGTTACTGTGGAATCAGATTTTTCTGTTAATTTGGGTTAGTTTGAGCTTCTTGGTAAAAATATTCAAGGGAATTTGGTAATTTCTCAACGTTTATTACTAAGCGTGTTTGTGAAACAAACAACTATTAGTAAAAAGCTCTGGAAAATCATGCAGTTGGTTAGAGAAACCCTGGAAGTCACGGAATTTCAAAATAGGAATGTGATAGCAATTCTATGTAGATTGGTGATTCTGGTAAAACTCTAATACTTATAAGTACAGATCTAGTGAATTTTTTACCTTAAGCTTCTTAAGTACTTGCACTCCTTTCACTTTTTCAATGAAGTTATAAGAAAGCCACAGTTCTTCCAACGTGTCGGCAACTCCCTCCAAGCCAGAAAACGATTTTATATAATTCCGACTTAAACCGAGTACTTTCAGATTTTTGAGGGCGCTGATACCGGCGATTTTTTCTATCATATTCGTTGACAAACTGAGTTTCCTGCATTTCTGAAGCGCCGAGAGGGAATTGTCCATTTTTTCGATTGGCGGCCATTGGAACTGGAAGCCTACTTCCACTGCTTCGCTAATTTGCTCGCCTTGAAATGGTGAATATATATTATGTTGATATAGTAGTTAGTTACAGGGAACACATTAAGAGCTATCTATAAAGAACAGTGCACAGGGAAATAAGCGTTCCTTTGTTGTATTCTATATTATACAGTAATAACTCGCTTAACGCTAATCCATATAACGCGTAGAGCGGTGTCGACGCGGTGATTCCCCGCCGAAAACGTCTCCGATTTATTCAGGGGATTTCCAGAAGTTTATATTATCACATGTACGATTGTGTGGTGTTCTTTCAATAGAAATCAAGCGGTTATTTAGGAAGCATTTTTTTTAGCTATAAGGTTAAAATGACAGAAATACGTGACGCGAACTGTGTGAAAGAGCAGCAGAGACAAAATATTTCCATACAGACCAAAATTGAATTATAAGGCTTATTGAGAATGGTGAACAACAAGTCGATGTGAGTATTGCTTTAAAGTTGCTAACATCCATAATGAGAACATTTATTAGAAATACTGGAAAAAATCAGACCTTAATTTTCAGGAGCTAGAGCGTTTAATTTAATAACCGAGCGCGTAGTTTTGCCATTGAAGAAATGGAGAAGAGACTTTCCATCTGGATTGAAGACCAAATTCAACGTCACATACCATTAAGACATCAGTCAGATGACCCTAATGGAAAAAGCGACAAGTATTTTTCTGCATATCCAATAAGAATCAGAGGATGCTACTGAAATATTTTCTGCAAAAGTTACAACTTACATCTGGTTCAGTGGAGAGGCTGCCAATGAATTTTCCGCTAAGCCAAGGAAAATTTTTAAGCAAGGAACTTACTCCCCAGAGCTTGTTTTCGATGCAGATGAGACAGACCTTTTTTGGAAAAGAATGCCTTATTGTACTATATTTCTCAGCATGAAAAGTCAGCTCCTGGTTTTAAAGCAGCTAAAGAAAGGTAAAAGCTCTTTTTTGGAGGAAATGCCTAGTGTAACATCAAACTAAAACCACTTTTGGTGTATCTTAAAAACATCGCGAGACGTCAGCAGCTTTGCCAAATCATATTTACCTGTCATTTGGAAATCCAACAAAAAGGCGTGGGTACCTGTATAGATCTATTGTGCCCCCCTTCCTTGGTGCTTGCGTTGATGTGATTCTCAATCAGAGTACCTCATCTATCTTCAGTGCTTTGATAAAAGCAAGTAGCCTGGATGGAAGTTCCTCCTGTTCGACGATGCAGCACCTTTGTATTAACTCTGGAAGGGGTTCCCCTAGACTGATCCATTTGGTTTTCTCTTAAGAATGAGGCGTGGGTTGCAAATGATGTTTTGAAAAACTGGTTCGTTAAAAATTCATGTCCTTTCGTGAATCGTTACTGTAGACATTACAACTTGGAGCCAAAGGCACTCTTGCTATTAGATAATGCTCCAAGCCTTCAGGGTCAAGAACTCAGTAACGATACTCTCAGGGAAATAACCCGACAACAAGCTACAGTGAGTCACGATAGTGACAGTGAACATTCCAACACGATCATCAAAGTTTTGGGCAAATTTGTCGAAAATGATCCCGATGACTATATAAGCAATAAAGTAAAAAAGAAGTGTGATAGAATCAGTGTCCTCCTACACCGAGCTTCTGCGGGAAAGAAAAATAAAAACTTTGTGGACCCTTGATAGTTTTCTTCCAAAAAAAATTGACTGTTACAGAATCAGTTGATTGAAATAAATATCCAAGATTTTCTCGATTTAAAACAGTTTTTCCAATAAATAGAATGCTTTTTCCTCAGTTGTATCGCTTAGTGCCATTCTCATTCAATTAGGTATATACACAAGTACTTTCGTCTGCTTGTACGAATTACCCACATTAAACGGGGTATTAGGTACTGATTTTCAATAAATCTTCCGACGTATCGAAAAGCATCGTTCGATTGGGTTAGTTTTGGTTAGCATGGCTTAGTGCGAGTGCCAGTAACTGGGGAGTAATTATTGTGTTATATGTCCTTAGCTTTTACGGCCTAAAATCAGCTAAATTTTGCCAAAATGCTTTTACTGCTGCTGAGCATTTTCATCAATCTTTGCTTTGTCTGTTGTGACAAAAAGTTACGTTTAAAGAAAAATTAAACTTTGGGTAAGCTGGTAATATAAAAAGTTCTCGTTTGTTAACCACTCGTAGGTATATAGAAAATTAACTAAATTTAACCAAAAAATTGATAAGTAATACATTCTGGAATTAAAAGCGATTTTTTAATAGCTTGGATCTGGTTTTGATTAAATCGTAATATGGATCTTGTGGGTGAGACGATGACCTTCTTAATTTGATTGATAATTTTAAAACTAATAAGATTATATAAAAATAGCAGATAATACCTGGATGTTTATCTTCCCATCTTTTAATAGCATCTTTTATAGTCGTTGGTTTTGACATTGCCTTTTCAACTTTTACGTTCAAACTTACAGGGTTAGATTATCGATTTAATATTGGCATAGTTACCATTCGCCCAGGAATGGTGGATTTATACCGCGGGGATTTATAGGTATAATATGTTGTTTGAATCCAATGGGAACAATAAAAGAGTAACTATGCTGTATTCAACCAAATACTTGCGATATTTCTTAAGTACTGGCCTTTATTATGGTAGGTAGTGCAAAATATAAAATTGTCAATAGTCGTTTCCTGGAAGGCATGATTTTTCGTACTCATTACAATGAATGACAATAATAAACTTAAAATGCTTTATAACATGAAATATAGGTACAATATAGTAACATATAGTTTTGCAGCACTTTTGGAATATCACTTAAACAAGAGGCTTACCTAGGTTTTCTAACATACATACACACATGCATACATAAAGACGTCTTAGGTAGTTGCTACCTACTATCGCTTATATAAAAATTCCTAAACTATAGTATCTACAGGGCTATATACAATATTTAATCTAAAAGTAAATTTACAAAGTGCAATATTTTTTGGTAAAATAACATTTCAAATTATTTTTTGCACCCTAACTAAAAAAATTGTCTGTGTGTGCAGGTATCGAATTATATTATTTGGTGGAAATATTTAATAACCTATTCCACCTTCACAGTTTCGTTGTTTAATATTTAGTTTTCATGCCCCTTTTTCTTTTGATTTAAATGTTACTTTTTGTATTGCATTTAGTAAATTGTGTACAGTATGAACTAAAACAAATATATTTTTTGCTAAACTCGATGCGGTCTACAGTAGATAGTTCAAGTGGTCTAAAAAGGTACTGAAAATTGAACATTTCCAAAACTACGATAATTGAAACCTTTACTGACTTTGTCTGAGACAAACATTTTCCATTCAAATTTTTAATAAGGTTCACTTGACACTGACGATTGAATATTTGGAAGTATTTTTGAAATATGGAACATTTAAAATTAAATCTACTTGTCTTACAGCGTTATTTGCGGAACTTGGTTTACATTGACTTTTTATCACACTGTATTTGACATTAAAAATTACGTATCAATATTTGACATTGATTAGGGCAAAATATTTTAAATTTTAAAGCTGTATTTTTTAAATATTTAAACCTTGTCACGTTTAGAACTAGACAGCTCAAACTTCTAAACTATTTTATTTTTAATGCTGGAAAATGTTGGTGTACTTATATGGTTTTTAAGGCAATTCTTAGGCACAAGCAAATGTGCCTAACTCAGTTGGTGCACTGGGAGATATTTTCCTCCAGGAGGCACTCTGTTTCGTAGACTGCTTTTTCAGTTATACACATAATTTTTTAACATAGGGGAAATGTGTGCAAAATGACATAATGGGGTAAAATGACACAACGATGTATGATGAATATGGTAACAGCCAGAGGACGAATATGAGTGACACATGTGATGAAAGTAATAGCATTTATCCCTATCTTCAGTTGAAGTTTGGTAGTCGAATAAAGAGCCATACTTTGCTAATTTTTTGGGCGTTTAACCCAAACTAACTATGATCTAAGGATCTCTGTGGAGCTGTAAGGTGATAAAGCCTGTCGAACTGTTGGCTCGGTTGAGTATAGATTTAGTAAAATCTGCTGACGAATGTATCTTTAAAGTTAATAATATTGTCCCCGCTTTCCGCTGGTGATATTTACTTAATAGTTTATGCGTTTTAGTAGTTGGGTATATATTAAATGTCACCTTTAAAAAACCTATGTCACTGTTCCTCTACCTCAAACAGTTTTCTAGGATGTATTAAAGTGAACGCTCTATACCTCCATTTCGGAAAGCCCCTCCAGGGAGTAAACGCATCACAAATCCATCGTTATATTGTAAAATGTACCTTAGTAACCTAAATTCGAATTTAGCAATAAAATATTTAAGTTTGCATCCATACTGTACATTTAATTATTTGAGGGTGTAAGAAGTATATCTGTTATTAAATTGTGCTAAAATATATTTGTGCTAAATATTTTCAAACATTTGCCAATATCCTGTTCCTGGCGTGATGTAACATTGAGGAGTTGAACTCTGAACTGAGTTTCTTATTAATTTTTTGCTTCCAGAAATTGTCTTTAACTAAGGCATTAAATTGGGTCAGGTTCGTAGATGCTCAAGTTGCGTAAAAAAACCCTCAAATAGGAAATTAGGATTTGAAACACTAGTGGAAAAAGGGTTTCCGTCATGATACAATAGAACCGCAGGGTATTTTCTTGTAATATTATTGAATATTTACCAGTAAAATAGTGAGAATGACTTCTCTTAGACTAGCGATGTGTTTAAATCAGGGTTTAATGGAAAAAAGAACAAAAAGCCTTTCCCAAGAAAAATATCTTTCCATAAAACTGCTTGTAAGTTTTTCAATCGGAAGTCCGGAAGCGACTTAGATGGCGTCGGACAATCGACAGTCAAATTTGATTAATAAACATTTAATAAACATGGTATGTGACGTTGAACAACATAAACACAAAATTACAAGAATCATTGAACGTCAGATCTCAGAAGTAAAATGTCTTTGTACGGGAGTATTTTTTTCAGTTATTCCTCACAGTAAATTTTAAAATTTTTGGCTCGAAAACACTCCAAACGTGATATTGCAGCGTTTTTTTATGGTTGTCCCAAATCCGGACAACTTGCATTTTTTTTTCAGAGTTTCACCAGCATATTTTGAAAACCAGCCAAAACGGCAAACTTGGGGCTGTCAAATGACTGAACATATATGAGGCAGCTATGCCTTTTACTAGTTTTAGCAACTAAAAACAGTGTAGATTGCTTTAGGGAAATTTCGAATTATTTAGAGGTTGATGGATTTTTGCCACGTTTGAGGCATATTTTGAAAAAATTCGCCAAAATCATTAAAATTCAGACCTAAAAATTAGATACCTTTCGATTACAAAGTTTTTTCAGATATTTTTCAATTCTCATGTACTTAATAAATAATAAGTTTAGTATACTTTCCATCCTGCTATAGCAGACATCTCCAACAACCGCAGACATGATGATGATGATATCTCTGATGAGATTAAAAACATGATTCGAGCAAACAGGAGATTAAGGCGCATTTATGCAACAACTGGCAGAGAAAATGACAGAGTGACACTTAACCAACACAGCAACATCTTAAAGACACGAATCAAGGTGCACAGAGAGTAATCTTGGCTAATGACACTTGGAGAGCTGAACTTCGAAGATCAATCAGCCTGGCAGATGCAGAGGACACTCCGTATTGCCGAGACTCCTATCCCGCCTTTAAGCGGGTTAGGAGGCTTGGTGTACGCGGATGTGGATATGGCGGAATTATTCGCTGAAACTGTGCAAAACCAAGGCAGTTTAAACGAACATTCTGACGAAGATAAAGAACTACACGCAGACGTCCAAGAAAAAGTCAGGCGCCTCGAGCAAAGGGGCTGATGCTTAAGAAGCTTCTGATAAAAGGAATCACAGCCACGGCTAACATCATCAACGCGATGATGAGACTTGGCCACTTTCCTGGAAGGTGGAAGGAGGCTGAGGTGATCGTAATAGCTAAACCAGGTAAGTATAAGACCTATCCAGAAAATTACAGATCGATCAGTCTCCTCTCAACTGTGAGCAAGGTGGTTTAGAAAGTGATCCTTAGAAGACTAAACGACGAATCCAACGAACTTGACACTAACCCCTGCTTCCAATACGGATTCAGGAAGGGACACTCAGCCTAAAAGTGGTCGAAAACACAACAAGCGGCTTCAACAACGGCCAAGCGACAGGGGCAATATTTCTAGACAAAGAAAGAGGTTTTGACAGAGTATGGCATCAGGGGCTATACTATAAAATGATAGTAGCCACCTAACAGGCAGAAGAATACACGTGAAAGTTAAAGGTAAAACATCCAGACCGAGAATACCTGAGGCAGGAGTACCACTGGGCTCAGCCCTTGGACCATCCCGGTACTCAATATTCACTCACGATATACCATCATTCGATAACGCGCACGTTTCATTGTACGCTGACTATACAACGATAGAGTTTGCCCACACCTACACGCAATGAGGATAAGCACTGTACATCAGGAGGCAACAGATGAGCTTATAGACTGGATGACAAACCGGAAGATCAAGGTCAATCAGCGCAAAACGCAGGCCATACTTCTTCAAAAGAAAAAAATGGCTGCTGGACCGCACATACGTATTAACAACGTCGGCACACCTTGGAGTGCACCTGGACCATGGCCTGACATGGAAAAGGCACATCCAAGCGGCAATAGATAAGATTCAAAGAGTAATGCTAAATCCCATGATGGGAAGGAAGAGCCCAATGTCACTGAAGACAAAGCTCACCATGATAAGGAAGAGAGCCAACCCTCAACTGACGCATGGTTGCACAGCTTAGGGACACGCAGCGAAAACCAGCATAAAATTGCTTACAAGAACTGAACACAAGCTAGTGAGGATGGCAGCTAGCGCACCTTGGTTCGGCAGAAATGCGGACCTGCATGCAGACTTACAATGGCAATCACTTGAAGACATTATATTCAATAAGAGCAGAAAACCATGTCGACGAAGAACTGAGACAAGCAGTTGACTACGACCCAGACGAAATCCCTGGAAGAAGACGCAGGTGGGGCCCATGCAGAAGACCTTGGAGTTTAATCGTGTGATCACACAGACGCGACCAGTGCTAACCAGTACAGAGTAGGAACAGAGTAACACCCAAACCTGCTCCCAACATCTCGGCAAGAGCCAGAAGACAAGGAACTACGCGGCAGAACTGCATAGCAGCCAATACCGGAAGTTCTCCTCTCCGGCATGCAGTGTAGGCCCTAGGGGTTAAATCACAGGACGGAACATAGCCGAGTTTTTAGTGGGTATGCCAGTGGTGAGTCCCACACTACCCCTCTAGGGGGAGTGCGTAAGAGAGCATTTTGTCAGAACGCAAAAAAGCAATATTCGTTAGATCTAAAGTTGTTCCTGATTTAGTGCCTAAGTATATAGTTTATTATATTAACACCAAGGAAAAGTAATTCATGGTTACCATCAAAACCGTTTGGTGTTCTATGATAACTACTTTAGATAATGTACCGGTATAATGGTCATCTAAAGCTCCATTTTCTGAATTTCTGCTAGTTTACTGCTAAAGCTCAGTGCGGAAAAACTCGCCTAATAATTTAATATATTTCAGACAAATCCTGCGGTACTATGGTATCGTTAAAATAGTATAATTGTATTATATAAAATGTCCATATGGTTCGATCAGTTTGAAGTTTTAGTGCTATTTTTATGATGCCATGAACATGACCATAACTTATATCAGAATTGTAATATCGTCACTTAGAGGCCGTGATGAAATAAAAGAGACATAAATTTAAATAATTGAGGAAAATCACTCTAAAATGTGTCTTATGCACGTGATTCTCTAAATTTATCCTTTTATATATTTTTTAATTCCATATCGACACAACCGTAGTTAAAATATCTAAAACATGTTTTATTGCTTAGTCGTAAAAGTGTGCCTAATATCAAAGAATATTCTTTGGTAATATATAGTTTCTTTTTAAATTTCGAGTATAAAGAAACAATACATATCCACAAATCGAAACCTTTGTTCTCAAATTTCATTAGGTACTAAACATCATGATCTCATTTATTTCATCTATTCATTTTACGGGAACGAAACAATATATACATATTAAGTAATACATCTTTCTTCTCTATCAAGTCTCTAAACATTAATTAAACTCTTAAACTCGCTCTAAACACAACCTCTATAAGGCTCTAAATATCAAAGCAGCCCATTTATAAAATAATATCAATTAATATCCGTTGGTAACTATTATTTTCACCTTATATAATCAGTTTGCTATAATCTTTATAAATTATTATTTTTAAGACACGCAACTCAGTTTCATTTTGCCGGGCAAGTTAGCTGCATTATGTATAGAGATTTTTACATGTCATTGTTTAATAAATAACGCGTAAATGAACAAAGGAGATATTATGTAAAATGTCACTATATAGGCAGTGGCATAGCCAGGGGGGATTGCCCCCTAACCGCAGCCTCTTTTGATTAGTGCCCTCTCAGCACTCATATATACATAACGAAAATGAACCGAAAAGTTATATTTATAACACCCTACCCATAACATTTATCCGATAGTCTTAAGCGGGCATTAGTATTTACAAATAAAAGTTTATGGTTCTCAGATCTCAAGCAATCACTCATTCTTGCGCTTTAAACATGTTTTCTAAAATGGTGGGGTAGTACAATTAGGATAAAGTGTGGGAATGGCGGACCCCTAAGCAAATTTTGTAATTGTGACGACATTTTTGAAGATAGGGACATGATTTATAAACCAATCTAAAGCTAAGACAACACACCATCAAACTACTTTATTGCCAAAAATCAATACCAATATAAATAAAGAATACAAAATTATTTAAACAACCAAAAATGGCCGGTATTACCCGCACTTGGTGGGGCAATCGTGGCCAGAGGCTGCTATTACCCCAAATAAAAATATATTCGACCAACATTTAGGTAGATACAGTTTACTGATAAAAATCGCAAATAAATGATTTCTTTCTTTCTCCGTTGGTGCAATCTTGTCCGAAGCAAATCACGCATCTTAACGATAGATCCAAATTTCTTACAAATAATCCCTAGATTATGCAAGTATCTTCAGTTATTTCTCTATCTTCTATAGTTTCTATATTAGAATCTTCATCGTAGTAATCAACTTTTGGGGACGACAGGTTTCTTCAGAATTGACAGGTTGCTTGATGTGCCATCAATTGAGGTAAACACTTGTCTCTTAACTCTTTTGACCGTCGGTTCGTTTCCTGAATTTATCTACCTCTTCTTCTTCTTCTTCTTCTTCTGCTTTTCGTCTTCTATTTTCTCCAAAATGTCTTTCATTGGCGTACATGCGAACACCAGTAGATACGACTTCTTTGGCTTAATTTGACTAGTAGCAGAACAACTAGGAACAGGAATTATCTCGGCAACAACACATTTCACTTGTCTTGAATCGGTACAGTTCGCCCATTTTGATCTTCGGTAGTTTTAGGTTTCAAAATGTTTGAATCGATAGCAGGAGTTTGGTTCGAATTGTTCTCAGAGGTTGAAATTGTTGATGACCTTAAATTTTCAGAGTGAGCACAATCCTCCTCTGAAAAAGTATCTGGGTTCACAGGATAAATGCCTGTCACCTCAAAACCCTTTGTGTCCTTGTCAAGCGTTGCTACACGCCCAAAGGATATGTTGAAGAGCTCAGCAACATCATCTGGCTTGATTTTGCTTCCTGGACGAGTTCCCATAAACTTATCACATTCGGAGTTATAGGTTGCCTTTCGTGGGTCATAAAACGTCACATCAAGTGGCTGAATTCTGTGGAAGGTGTGCGGTGGTATTGTAAGCATAACTGTCCCTTTTTCCTTACAAAAATTATAAGCCATTAATGAGCAGTGGCTGGAATGATTATCTATTACCTACTTTGACGATTAAGTGAAGCGCTCAAAGTGCCTTAACCACTTGATAAATAGCTCTTCGGTGATCCGTCCGTTATCAGATCAAAGATATATTGCCCCTGGTGGACCATTGTTCCGGCCATCCGCTTCATCATCATCATCATCCAGCCAATCGCGTCCATTGCTGGACATCGGCCTCCCTCAGTTTTGTCCAGTTTTGTCTTGTAGCCACTTTCCTGCTATTCTTTTTACGTCATCGGTCCATCTGGTCGGTGGTAGTCCTCGGTTTCTTTTATAGTTTCTGGGCCTACATTCCATGATTCGTCTTGTCCACCGTCCATCTTGTGTTCTTGCTAAGTGTCCTGCCCAGTTCCACTTTAGCGTTGTTATTCTTTCGATTACGTCTTGGACTCCCGATCTTTGCCTGATTTGTTCATTTGTGATGTGCTCTCGGAAGCTCACTCCCAACATTGCACGTTCCATGGCTCGCTGTGTGGTTCTGAGTTTTTTAGCGGATCCCTGCGCCATTGTTAAAGTCTCTGCTCCATAGGTTTGCATGGGCAAAACGCATTGGTCATGAACTTTTCGTTTGAGACATGGGAATTGAACTTCGTAGAATATGGCTTAGTTTGCCAAATGCTGCCCATGTCAGACCTATGCGTCTTTGTATTTCATGTGTCTGATTGTCTCTGCTTATTTTGATTTCGTGTCCCAGATATTTGTAAATGTCTGTTTGTTGTATGGTAATATTGTCAATAGTTATGTTTTCGCTCATTACGAGATTTGTCATAAGCCTAATAAAGTTTATCCTTAATCCTGCTTTTTCACATAGTTTTAAGTGAATGTATCATAGAGGTTGTATCTTGCATGTTGTCTGCTATTAATACGATGTCATCGGCAAATCTCATATGGTTTAATCTGTCCCCATCTGATGCCCATTTCTTGCCATTGAGTGTTTTTAAATATTGACTCTAGAGCTATCGTGAACAATTTTGGTGAAATATTATCTCCTTGCCTTACTCCACGGACCATTGTTCAGGCCATCCGCTTACGTGCATAAATAAACAGTGTCAGTACGTAAATCCCCGTTCCATTAAAAGCACACGTGACGGTTGACGTTTTTCCTTTTTGCCCAACTGGTTAAATAGCCTACCCTTTTTTGCTCCTTTTCGGCATACATTTTATTGGGACGCTGAACCGTGGTGATCCCAGTTTCATCAGCGTTAAATATTTTTGCTGGGGTGAACTTGTATCTCTCCATTAAATTATCTAAATTTGTAAAAATATGCCAACCTCCTCTCTGTTGAATGCTGTTACTCGACTTACGCTAGTGGATTCTGGCTTGCGCAAGGTAATTTAAAGAGAAACTCAAGGGCCGGCATTCCCCCACTTTACCCTAATGCCTAATTTGTGAATCGTTTTAATATTCAACCATTCTGCTTCAGGCCAACATAGAAAATTGAGGCTAGCAAATAAATGTTTCTCTTTTCAGGCCACGCTCTTTAAAATGTGGGGCAACTCGACATGTAATTGCATTTAAAATTTTGAATGATAATCTCCTAGAATTACCTCCACAAGAGGTATCTAGTAAGACCAGTAAACTGTAAAAAGTACATTTTTCTATATACTATATCTGGCTAATTTATCTCTTATTGATATTGGCCAAACCTTCCAGACCTGCGGTTTATTGGATTTTATAGCTAAAGAGCCTGGCAAAATAACATCAGCTTAAACACAAAGTTCCAGCACCGAACATTAACAAGAGACTAGAAGGTCCACTCTCAGTCGCCACTTTTGATGTAGCGCTTACACAGGCGGGACGCCTGAGCGGTTAACCAGTATTTCATCCGGTTCCGCGACGGAGCAAGGAGGGAAATGCTGGGGGCGGGGCTTAGAGTGAACCTTCTAGTCTATTGTTAATCTTCGGTGGTTATAGCGAGGCAGCGACAAATACTTCACATAGGAGTACGAAAATCTAAACCTTCTCGATAATGATAAGGTAGAATACCGTTGATGATACTCTCTTAATAGTGCTATACAATTTTAGTTTAGTCTGTCGCTATAGGCATATGCACAACATGAATTGCGACAAAAGAAATACCGAAAGTGAAAATATTTCTATGGCTCAGACGAGACGATATCCTGAGGAAAAATCAAAGAATTCGCAAAAGCTTCGATCTTGTTACGTTTTCAGATCTAAGGTCCTTCTGGGTAATAAGGCCCGCGCAGGTAATAAGTTGAATATCTTTACTGGGTTCATGGGCCAGATGAACCCGGTAAAGATATTCAATTGAATGTCGCGGCATCAGTTTAACAAAAATAATCAATTTATAAGCACTATGGCACCATCTATGTATTTGTTGGTTACCTACATTAAATAGCCCGGTCGGTAAACTAGATCAAGGTTGGTAGTTTTCGCTGACGGCATTCACAGTTTTGCAACGTGTATTATCTGGCAAAAATTATAAAAATTGTTTGATTTAACGACCACGTTTTTCGAAAACAAGTGTCAGATCGAGAATTATAGCAAAGGTAAGTTTTAGTTTACTTAATAACACATTCACTATGCCATAACTCAATGTTAAAATGTATTTTTTTTCATTTTAGCCTAACCTCAAAGTGATTTCGTAGCAATGGAAGTAATAAAGCCCAGACAAAAATTAGTTGGGCCTTATTATCCATCACTTGAATTTAACGGGTCTTATTACCCACCACTTGAATTTAACGGGCCGTATTGCCCCATTCATTTACTTTTATTTTTTTATAGGAATATGGGCAAGAAATGTCGCGGCATCAGGGCCAATTGGACCCAGGAGATGATGGAAGAAGCCCTATTTCTTTTACGTCAAGGAAGATCGCAACGTTAAGTGGAAACTAGGTGTGGTGTACCACGCCGCATGCTTAGAAACCACTTGAAAACCATAGCTGTTAAAAGAACACTGGGAGCAAGGCCTACCTTAAATGTAGAACCAAAAGCTGATTTAGCTCAGAAAATCATTAGATTTTCTGAGATAGGATTTCCCTTGACACCAAAGGCTCTACGATGAAGTGTATTCAGATACGTGGAAAATGAAGGTATCTGTAGCCGTTTCAACGATGCGAAAAAAATTGCTGGTCGTGACTGGTAAAAAGCTTTTATGAAGCGTCCTTGTCTCAACGAAAGGCCCAGTCGATGAAGTTTAATCCCTTCATCGTTAACAATTATTTTGAAACACTTAATAATGTTTTGGAAAAATATGGCTTGAAACATGAACCCGGTAAAGATATTCAATATGGATGAAAAGGGATGCAGACTAATCTTGCCTCAACAGCAGACAGTCATTGCCAAAAAAGGTAACAAGCTAGTCCATCTAGTGGCTTCAGAGCATGCTGAAAATTAGACCATTATTACATGCGCAAACGTTTTAGGAAATGCTATTCCGCCCATGATATTATTCAAACCAACCTTTAGTGATGGATTACCACCGGGATCTCAAGTGAAAATGTCCCCGAAATGTAGCATGACCGTGTTCATTGAATTATAGAAACCGCATTCAAAAAGCGGGTAATAAACAGAAAGAAAGCTGGTCGATAGTGAATTAATTTACAAAGAAAAATAGACCTTTTGAATCAGTGGGTGATAAACAGCTGTCACCAGACGCATTAGATGTCTTTTACTGTACTATACGGGAGAAACTTACTAAAGGTATTGTTCCGGTGGTCGACCCTCTTAGTTGTATGTCCGGGATTTCTCTCATTTTATTTTACTCCCACCTGTCTGGATGAACTAAAAGGGGCGATATCCTCGATAGGGAATAAGAACGCGTCAGAGATGGATGGGTTGTCGGCGAGGATATTTCTTGCCCTTGCTGATGATGTACTTGACGTGCTGGTTCAGGCAATAAATGCTTCTTGGGAGTTGGGAGTGTTCCCTTCTTGTTTAAAGTTATCAAAAGTGGTCCCACTTTACAAATGGGGGCGAGGTTGAAGACCCCTCCAACTACCATCCGATCTCTTTACTATCAACACTAGCAAAAATTATAGAAAAGTTAGTGAAAGCACGAATGATCGTTTTTACAGCAAAGCATAACATTCTGAGC
The DNA here is from genome assembly GCA_016904865.1 of Pissodes strobi. Taxonomy (NCBI): domain Eukaryota; kingdom Metazoa; phylum Arthropoda; class Insecta; order Coleoptera; family Curculionidae; genus Pissodes; species Pissodes strobi. The sequence goes on along the minus strand of MU183021.1, from coordinate 213,876 downwards.
AGTAGTCAGTTTGCGTTTCGGCAGAATAGTGGTACGAATGATGCGATGTTTAGACTGTTGGAGGGTATGTACTCTGTACTCACAATTAAACAGAGATGGGGTGGCTGCAGCAGTTTTTTGTGACTTGTCCAAAGCGTTTGACTGTGTCAGTCACATGATTCTGCTGGATAAACTCCATCACTATGGCTTTAGGTGTATCTGCTAGTGGTTTGAGTCCTATCTGACGGATCGCAAGCAGAAGGTCTTTTTGGGTTCTGAGAGCTCCGCGGGTCGGGTGGTTAATTGTGGTGTGCCTCAGGGCTCTGTTATGGGACTGCTTTTGTTCCTTCTTTATATAAATTATATAGACATCAGTGGCCAATTCAAACTATTCGCGGACGACACACCTATATTATGGCATGGCGTCGACTTTGAAGCTGTAAAGCGTAATTTCCTCGGCTTTATTAAAGGTTAAAACCTGGTTTGACTCTAAACTTCTTCTTCTTAACTTGAGGAACACAAATATAGTTGGTATCAGATGTGACATGGAGGGGCTGGTTATTGGGAATGCTGCCCTCGAGAGCCGATCGGGTGCCAAATTTCTGGGCCTTAAAGGGACCTTAAGTTTAACGATCATATTGTTGATCTTGTCAAAAAAGTAGCCTCAGGTTGCTTTGCAGTCAAAGTAACGGTTCTGGAGCTGGGCAGAATGGTGTATTATTCTCTAATAGAGTCGCGCCTTAGACATGGCATATCTTTTTGGGGAATGTGTAGTCATTATTTGCTCCAGTCTTTATTTATACTCAAAAGCGAGCTCTACGATATATGTGCCATGCTAGGCCTAGAGACTCATGCAGGCCGCGATTTCTGAGCTAAAGGGTGTTGACGATATACAGCTTGTTTATTTTAGAAACGGTGTGCCTAGTTCGTAAGAATCGACTTTGTTTTGTTCGTGCAGGTTCGCATTATAACACTCTACAGTATTTAGATATACCACTACCGATACCATCGTCGACGTTGACCAAGAAATCCATTATTTACGAGAGAATAAAGATTTATAATCATTTGCCAAACGACCTGAAATGTGCTCCCACTTTGCCTCTCTTTAAGAGAAAGGTCCGCAGAATACTGCTGAGTATGGCCTATTATGGCTTGAACGAGGTTTATAGTGATAGATTGTGATGTATTGTGCTTGTTGACCTGATTTATTTGTGTTGTATTTTCTCTTGTATGATCTTATTTTCTTTTGTCTTTTGTTGTTTAGATTTTGATATCATCTCGGATTTCAATATTTAAAATTTGTTACTTTTATTTTGATTTTTTATTTTACCTTGATTAAGCTGATTAGACATTATTTAGTTTAGGGCCTTGCTTTGTCAATAACATATTATCTTTGGACAATTGCTTATTTGAGTTGACTTAACTTAAATGGTTCAGTCATTTTTTCAAGTTTATTCAGCCGCTAGTTCTCCTAATATTTGACGGTGCTGCATCACATCTCGACGTTTCAATGGTTGATGCAGCCGACCAACTGGGAATTCACTTATTATGCCTTCCATTAAACACCACTCATGAACTGCAACCACTCAATAAAAGCGTGTTCTGATATTTCTTTTTGAGACGAGGAGTTGTTACGTTATTGCGACAAATACCCGGATAGGAATAAAGAAAGATTTTCTGACCAGTTTGGGGAAGATGTATGCCCATTGATAATATTACACATGGATTCAGTCACAGGGATTATACGCATTTGTTAAAATTGTTATTCCTGACCATGCATATGGGCCAAGTCTTCTCACACAGCAAGAACAGATTCAACACGGACCTGAGAACAATGAACCAGACGCTTCTGACTCAGATGAAGTGCCTATTGCTGTTCTAAAGCGTCGTAAAGCCATTCAGGCCACTCCTGATATGAATCCGGTCACGGCAAAATAATCAACAACAAAAAAAGAGTTGTGCACTATGTGCGCATATCTGAAGTGAAATTTCTTAAACTTAAACGCCCTAGCCTTATACATATCGCAACTGATTTGGTTAAAAAGTAGTTTTTTAAAATATATCACTCAATTAACAAAAATGGTAGGCCTAAATGAAAAAAAATATTCTTCATAAAAGTTTCGCTTATGTCTTGACAAGGTAATAGAGCAAATCCCATATTTTTTGCTTGTAAACTAACAAAGATATCACAATAAAACATCGTGACTGTTTTTCGTGACCGCTCGTCGTCGTTTCGCCGGTTTTTCGGGACATATCGCCGTGTCGCGGACCTTCAAATTTTACTCCCGGCGCGCGTTAAGAAGTTTCACTTCAAAATCTCAATTACAGAGCACAAGATACATTCTTGCTTCGATTTCAAATGAGAAGCCTCCAAAGAAAGTACTCGAATCATATCATCTGCCCCGCCCCAGTACATCCTACAAGTAACAAAAACAAGTTAAAATGGAGACTAAGCTCGTAAGTTCAGACCATAATAAAGTTCAGAAGATTCCGATCTGGACGATGAGGTACCTCTTGCGTTGAATTTTCCTAGTTGCCTAGTAGTAGCTCCACTCAAACTGAGCACTGGTTTTGCGTCATTTGCGATGAAAACAGAGTAGTCTACATGATTGGCAATGTAAAAATTATCAATCTTGGATGCATGATGATGATTGTATGGGACTGACTAAAGATGTTATATGTCTGGAATGCGATGATTAGGTTATTTGTTCATTTACCATTAAAGAAATCATATTACCCCCTGCTGTTGGAAATATGGCCCAGTGAGAAATTTAAGTTTAAGTTTTATTTAGAAAAAAAACTGTTTGGATTTTGTTATATTTTCTTCTGCATTTATTCTTAGAAGATTACTGGTCAAATAATAATAATAGTTTGATATTTTAAATATTGTTTGTTCCATTTTTGTTTATGTTGGGCCTTAATCCCCTAGGGACCTTACTCTCATCTGACATTTCAACTTCTCTTTGTCTTCGAGAAATATTCAAAGCACTTTCGGATTTCTTGTGCCGCAACACCAATATCGCGGTTCAGGTCCTAAAATATCAGTCACCTGAAAAATTGCAATACGAAACTGTCTTTTACGAAATCGAACCTAAGCGCCACTTCTGAGTTTCGAACCCACTATTGCACCTCTCCGCCGTCACGCCCCGTACATCGTTGTACCGCGTGTCCAAACAAAGAGGGTACTTGGAGTGTCTTATCAAGCCACCTGGGTTGATCATCTGCCACACTTGAGCTTCTGAGCCGTCGCAGACGCGCATAATCGGCTGCGAGCCTTTGTTGAAGCTAACAAGAGTAAGGCAAAGGTCTTGGTGTTTCAGAAGGCCGTGGCTGGTTAGTGACCAATCTTGATTACCTGGAACATAAGGTACATCTTTTATTCTGCAGTAATGCTCCTTCCTATAATAACGTCCTACTAGTGCAAATAATGCTCAGTTTGTATTAAAATATTAATGTCCATACTTAAATAATGGAAGGACAGTCGGCAGCCTTCAGCAGGGTCATAATATTATTATTACGGTTTTTCGAGCAACCCTATATAATTCAAACCTTTAGGAAAAAGTGTTACTCATAGTATGTTCTCCGATGGGTTTTACAAGAGATTAAATATGCAAACAATATTTCGAGAGGGACATTACTTAATTAAAATTCATGTTTGTTAAGAAGTTGGATTTTCGTCAAAAAATATTGATTTAAAAGTGTCCAAAATATTTAAAAATGCAACTTCGTAAATTTAAAATCCAACATTTTTGATGCAGCAAAATTAAAGACTCCAAATAGGCATAAAAAGCTTCATATGATATAACAAAATTTGCGCAAAATTTTTATCCTGTAGATTTCTAATCTATTTTGCTGGATTAAAAATGTTGATGATTTAAGATTTTGCGAAATCACATTTTTAGATTTTTCAAACGCTCTGTGCCCAGTACCGAAGAATATTATAGTACTTCTTTGCCAGTACCCACAACTTTTTTTCGACGCCAATCCTATATTTTTTACAAATATAAATTCACTAAATTTCTCGTCAAGTTTGTCTAGCCGTGGACCTATTGTAAAGGTACTACACGTGGAGATTCCTACCTGCTGTGTGATGACACTGGTAAATACCGATAGTACCGTCCAGTACGTGACCTAAAGTGTCCAGACAGTACGCCCCTTGTTTGATTTCTCCAGGTCGAGGTATTGTAGAGGGTACAGTCAGTTCTGGATAGATGTGACTCAGGTACCACTTGAAGGGTTTGCATTGAAGATTGCGACGAAGGTCCATTCGCTCGCTTATACTAAAGAGAGCATATTATATTAACTTAAAATTTATTAGTAAAGTGTATTTACTAAAAAAACACAGGTGATAAAGCATAATATACAAGATGAGCTTTTTAAAGTCCACGATATCTGGATATCGGTTAGAAGCATTTCAATGAAATTGAGATGGACAAAAATGAAAATGATCGTATTTTTAAGTTCATGTTCCCTTTATAGCCAAGTATAGGCCAACAGGCTCATGCATGTTTCCTTTTAAAAAATCTACGCAAAAACCTAGGTGTGATTACAAAAATTTGTTAACTTCACTCTGTAGAATTAATAATTATTTCGTTATTAAATTAAAAAATATATCCATTAGTTACTTAAACGTGGTTCTGTCAGCTAAAGCTTTTGTTTTAATCACCAGGCCCGCACGGTTATCCGATTTGACCTCTCTTGATTTCCCCTTGTAGCAATTTTTAGGAATAAAATTAGCTGCCACAGAGTAGTAACATATTGTCACGTCTAATTTGCGACGATGCTTGAATTACCTATAAGGGGCTTACTTCTCGGCTGCTGCAAGCCTCTCTCTTATATGATAATATGGACTAGAACTGAATCTCACTTCAAAGGAAAATACCATGATTTACGAAATTTAGTATTTCTATTGAGCTTCACTGTATATAAAATGGACTTACTATAAAGGTTACTTGCGGATTGCCCAGTTCATATTAATAATGCTTACGAGACCAATGCAAATGCCACTTGAAAAGTGAGATTTAATGATTAAGAATTGTAAATTCAGTGCCAGAGAATTACGATAGATGCTCTAACTTGGCAAGTGTAGGGGATTGCCCTTGCTTGTATTGTGTAGCGTGCAGTTGAAAGGGTACGGTTTACTGGCGGACCAGATACGTGCGTCCCGTGTATGTGAGCATGTTCGGGTTACTGACGGACCAGATACGTGCATCCTATGTCTGTAAGCGGACACGGTTTACTGGCGGATTAAGATGGACAAATATGAAAAAGGGCGCATTTTTCGGAGCAGATTTCAAACAGGCTCATGCACGTTTCCTTTTAAAAAATCTGCGCAAAAACCTAGATGTGATGACAAAAATTTGTTCAGATCCACTGGATACTTAAACGTGGTTCTGTCAGCTAAAGCTTTCGTTTTAATCAACTGATGGCCCGCACGGTTATCCGATTTGGCCTCTCTTGATTTCCTCTTGTAGCAATTTTTTAGGGAAAAACTATCTGCCACAGCCTAGTAACATATTATCACGCCTAATTTGCGATGACTCTTGAATTACCTATAAGAGCCTTACTTCTCGGCTGCTGCAAGGTTCTCTCTTACTTGATAATATGGACTAGAACTGAATCTCACTTCAAAGGAAAATATCATGATTTACAAAATTGAGTATTTCTATTGAGCTTCGCTGCACACAAAACGGACTTACTATAAAGGTTACTTGCGGATTGCCCAATTCATATTAATAATGCGTATGAGACTAATGCTAATGTCACTTCTTTTAGCCTTATTTATTCCATTTTTGGACGTAGGCCTCCTTCATATGTTTCCATCTATTTCGGTTCTGTGCTTTCCTCATCCTGCCGTGAGTTTTATATCGTCTGTTCAACGCATTGGCGGGCGTCCCCCGGTTCGTTTGCCCTGGTAGGGTATCCACTGTAGCAAGTTTTTTGTCCATCGTCCCTCCTGTATTTTGGCCACATGATCTGCAAAACTGCATTTAAGCTCAGCTATTTTCTCACCAACATTTTTAACCTGGGTTACACGTCTGATGTGTTCATTTCGTCTTCTATCGAGTAGTGACAGTCCAAGCATTTGTCTTTCCATCGCACATTGTGTTATTCTGAGTGTTTCTAGCGATTTTTTCGTGATGGTCCGTACGTCATTACTGGCAGGACACATTGGTTATATAGTCGACTTCTCAGATGTATTGGAATTTTTCTATTTTTCAGAGTGTTCTTCGGTTTTCCAAAGGCTGCCCAAGCCAGTCTTCTTCTTCTTTCTATCTCTTGGGTTTGATTTTCTCTTTCCAGTGATAGTATATGACCTAGGTATATATAGTTTGATGCATTCTCTATTTTTTTGGTCTCGAATTTTGATTGGAGGGTCTTCTTTACATAGCACCTTTGTCTTTGAAAGGTTCATCTGGAGTCCGATTGTTGTCGTCTTCTCCTCTAGTTCCATCAACATTTTTCTCAGCTCTTCTTTGTTTTCCGATATCAAAACAATGTCATTCGCACACCTCAGATGGTTTAACCTCTTCCCATTTATTGAGATACCCTTGTCCTACCAGTTTAGTTGCTTGAGAGCATCTTTTAGGGCCAAGGTGAATAATTTTGGAGATAGCGTATCCCATTGTCTTATGCCTCTTTGTATTTTGATAGGTTTCGTGATGTTATCCAACTGAATGGTAGAGGTGGCGTTTTTGTATATGTGATTAATGAGGCTGGAATACCTGCTGTCTATTTTTGCATTTGCAAGCGATTGCAATATCGCCCAATGTTCAACGCTATCAAAGGCCTTTTGAAAATCTACGAACGCCAAACAGATATCCAAATTATATTCAATCGCTTTTTCCATTAGGATCCTCATTGTCAAAAGATGGTCACACGTGCTATACTGTTTTCTAAAACCCGCTTGTTCATCTGGCTGGTATTGATCTAATTTATTAGTCAGTCTGTTCGTAAAAATTTTTGTGAATAGCTTGTATACTTGCGATAATAATGCTATCGGGCGGTAATTTTTTAAATTTGTTTTATCTCCTTTCTTTTATAAGATAATATTACAATAGCGTTGTTCCAATTTTTGGGTATCTTTCCTTGTTCTCTACATTCATTGAACAGTATGCACAATCTTGACATCAATACATCTCCTCCTTCTTTTGGCATTTCTATCAGAATTTAATCTTCACCCGGTGCCTTATTATTTTTCATATGATTTAGAGCATATCTAATCTCGTCCTGAGTTATTTCCGAGATCTCTTCTGATCCTACATTCATAATCTTATTGTTTTCTTGCTTCGCTACTGTTTGGACTTTTGGAGTGTATAAATTACTGTAAAAATGTTCGGCTGTTCGTATTATTTCTTCTCTATCCCTTATTTCGTTCCCCGTTTGATCCTTCAGGGCTGTTATCTGTTTTTTATAGTTGTTCTTTCTGAGACTTCTAAGGCCTATATTTTTCTCTAGTAGTTTTTTAACTTCGCTTTCATAGTGTTCATTTAGATCGTGCCTCACTATCCATCCTTCTTGTCTCTTTTGCTAAAATTCAAAGTTCTTCAAATTTTTTCTCCTTTAATAGTTGTCTCTTTTTTTCAATACTTTTCTTTGTTTCATCGCTAAGCTTGCATGTTATTTCTCTTTTCTGCTCTGCTATTTCTCTTGCTGTTGTATTCAATATGGATGTTAGTACTTGGCTGGTTTTGTCGATGTCCTTTTTGTCCTGAGTTTCCTCCATTTCTTTTATTTATTTTTCAAGCCTTTCCCGGTATCTTTCCAAATTTTCCTTCAACGTTTTTGGATCTATAACTTGTTTCTTTTGTTTGAGAATCTTCCTCCGTTCTAGCTTAGTATTAACAGTTACTTTGGCTCTTATCATTCGGTGATCGATGTTGATATTGCAACAATTTAGAGCAGCAACATCCTTCACTACTGATTTATTACTGGAGAGAAAATAGTCAATTTCACTTGTTGTATTACCATCCAGGCTTCGCCAGGTCCATTTTCTTTGTTTCTTTTTATTAAAGAATGACGCCATCGAGTATAATCGATGTTCCGTTATAAACTCCAGTAGTCTCTTACCTCGTACATTTCTCTCATCGAAACTTAATTGTCCTACATATTATTCAGTTGTTTCCTTCGATTTATTGATTAAGAATTCTAAATTCAGTGCCAGGGAATTACGTTAGATGCTCTAACTTGGCAAGTGTGGGGATTGCCCTTGATTGAATTGTGTAGCGAGCAGTTGAAAGATTACGGTTTACTGACGGACCAGATACGTGCGTCCTGTGTATGTAGGAAGGCTCGGTTTACTGACGGACCAGATACGAGCATCCTCTGTCTCTAAGCGGACTCGGTTTACTGGTGGAATAAGATGGACAAATATGAATAAAGGCGTATTTTTACATTCATACTCCCTTTAATGAGAAGTAGCGGAGCAGATTACAAACAGGCTCATGCAAATTTGCTTTTAAAAAATCTACGCGAAAACCTAGGTGTGATAATAAAAATTTGTTAACTTCGCTCTTAATGCAGAATTAATAATTATTTCGTTATCAGATTAAAAAATATTTACAGTGATATTTAGATGCACTGATTACTTAAGTAGTTCTGTCATCTAAAGCTTTTGTTTTAGTCAACTGGTCCGCACGGTTATCTTCTTGTAGCAATTTTTAAGGGAAAAATTAGCTGGTCACAGAGTAGTCACATATTGTCACGCCTAATTTGCGACGATGCTTGAATTACCTACAAGGGCCTTACCTCTCGCCTGCTGCAAGGCTCTCTCTTACTTGAAAATATGGACTAGAACTGAATCTCACTTCAAAGGCAAATAACGTGATTTACGAAGTTGAGTATTTCTATTGAGCTTCAGCACTGTACAGAAAACGGACTTACTAGAAAGGTTACTTGCGGATGGCCCAATTTATATTAATAATGCTTATAAGACCAATGCTAAGGTCACTTGAAAAGTGCAAGAGGCTGCTTTATTATTTAATGATTAAGATTTCTAAATTTAGTGCCAGAGAATTATATTCGATACTGTAACTGGGCAAGTGTAGGGGATTGCCCTTGCTTGTATGGTGTAGTTGGAAAGGCTCGGTTTACTGGCGGACTAGATACGTGCACCCTCGGTCTATAAGCGGACTCGGTTTACTGGCGGATCAGATACTTGCGTCCTGTTATGTAGGCAGGCTCGGTTTACTGACGAGCTAGATACGTGTGAAATAAATTTAATACCTAAATTTTTTTATGTTCTGCGTTCATATTGAAGCTATTACGCAAATGTAAGAAAAATTAATTAAAAAATTCGCAGTTACTCCTCGCTACCAAGAATTTAGAAGTTATGATCCATCATAAATTCCATTAAAATACTTCGCGATTTCGCCTTGAAACACAGTGAGAAACATATTTACTTATAAAATGGCTAAATGGCCTTAACATTTAGTGACACTACGGAATATTCAAATAAATTGATATTACCTACTTTTTTTATTTGTAAAATTTTATTCGTGTCAAAGCCTAAAACTTACTCTCCGTATGGAACATTTCTTGCCAGTGGTACGGCCGAATAGTAGAAGTTTTTGTACTCATCCATCCAAACTTCAGCTGTTCTCCTTGTGTTTTTAGCAAATACCATACCACTTCCTCCTGGGAAGGTGTACGGATGCTTTTTTCTAAATACATGTCCAACCTGGAATAGATTTAATTACGGCCATCAAATAGGTAAGTATATATTATTAGAAGTATGTCTCGCAATGTTTTCGAAATTTGATCTTTCAGTTAATGTAAATTACATTTTGTCTTTGAAATTGGCGCATCGTTCGATGTAGCTCTAACGAGAATATGTATATTTAGTTGCTCCCATTTAATCAGAGTAAGTTTATTTGTCTGTTTTTATGGTATTAATTCTTGTGATAACCTTTTGCCCTTACTGTATATCTCTCTGTATTATACAAAGAGTAACGAAATACTATATATATTCACATAATGACAATTTCCTTACCCGACTGCAAGGAATAATTTCCAAACTTCCCCCACACTGCCACACCCGGAATGAGATCTCGAAATTTTCGGCTCCCCAGACGTCCATTTGCATGTCGTACTTGCCCAGTTTGTCGAAGTACGCTTTGTTAATCACGAAGAGTCCGCCTGCTATCATAGGCGTTTTGATTTCCTGCAAAGAAATTAATGGGGTTGGATACCATCATTCTGGAAATTACCGTTGTTTTACCTTTGTCGGATCAAGCCTTCTAGCTTCACGTTGAGAAAAACTCAAAAATTCCCACTTAAAAACCATGGTCCAGTCGAAGCCGCCTCGCAGATCAGCCGAGGCCCCAATATATTGAAAGTTATCCATACTGATCACATCAATAACTGGGGACACGACCCTTGTGGGATCCTGAAAATCAATAATAATAATTTGTATTAATAGACATGGAGTGTTTCCAGATCAAACAGCGGGCAGCTACTAAAACAGAGTTTTCTCCACAATACCGAAACAGAATTTTTGTCGAGTGCAAAAATTATGTTTCCGTATTGTGGGTAAAACTGTTTTGGTGCATTTTGCCGAAGGTTCCAAACCCCAACCCCAACATAGCTGGCAGCTATTTAAGGATATGATTCCTTGACCAGTTTTATGTTAAATAGTTTCTGCAGACATATATTTTTCCAGATACAGGAAATTTTTGTTTTTTTTTTAATATACCCTGTACATTGCTTTGAAATACATTTTAAATAGACATGGCATCAATTGTCTGACAAAAATAAAACAAATATTGAATTAATATCGTTCTTAAGGGTCACAAACAATATCCGTCAACGAAAAAATATAATGAGAGAAATCTATCTTTCAGTTATACGTGCATTAGAAGTATTTATTTTACTTGTAAATTAGGTATAACACTTTTTATTAGATTCATTTCTTATCTTAAGTTTGAGGGAAACACAGCTCATATTGTGTTTTTTCAATTGTTTATTTATTTATTTATTTCAGAATTTACGGGGCAAGCCCATTTGGTTACAAGTTCCATAGTACAAACTTAACCTAATAATTAAAATTATAAAATTCAACTATGATTAAAATTCTATATCTAGCAACCATTGTCGCAATAAGTAAAAATCTTTCTCAAAAAGAACACATTAAATATTCGAAAAATACTCGACAAAATGAGATAGGTGCACTATAAATTCACAAGAGTTCAAGAGGTAAGATTTCCAGCCCTGAGGAATATTTTTAAACTGAACACTGAGGCACTAAATATATCAATATCACAGTCATTGCAGTTCTTCATTATCCTAGTCAATCCACTATTCTGACCATAAAGAGTTTTATGTTTACAGGGTTCAAAGGATCTTTTCTAACGTAATTGCCTTGGTGGTGCATAAAAATTAAGCCCAAATAGCAAATCAGGGCATTGGTAGAAATCATGTATGAGCCTATATGCAAAGACAACATCTGCCGAATCTCTTCTATTTTTAAGAGATCCTATTTTTAATTCTTTTTCAAGTTCACTGTAGTTAATATTATCAAGCGGAATGTGTTTTTTATATGCTATGTATCTTAAAAATTTCCTCTGAACCCCATTAAGCAGATCCTGACCATTCATTAGAGCAGTAATAGAGTAGTAATAGCCCCAATATCATTGAAATCAGCGGCACTTCTCTTAACGAAGCCCAACATGTTCAGTTCTTTATTTCTAACAATCTCGATGTGCTGCGAAAACAACACTAATGTTCCTGATCACATTTACATTTTCAAGTTGATTGCCAGATATGCGATATTGGCCAACTGTACCATTATTGGAGAATTGAATATATTTACATTTACTTGTATTGAGTACCATTTGATTTAGTTTACACCATTCATAAAACCTATTCAAATCACTCTGAATCTTTTGTACTGACACCAATTCATCCAGCGGAAAATATAACTTGACATCATCAACATATAACAAAAAAAAAAAAAAAAAAGAATCTGAAACATTGAGCCATGTCATTAATAAAAATGATAAATAAATTTGGGACCAGGTGAGCATCCTGAGGAACACCTGATGTTACATTAACTGGACTAGAGAAAAAGTTGTTAATTTTTACAATTTGAGTTCTACCAAATAGAAAAGATTTGAACCAACTTAATAAATTCCCTAATATACCATAATGATAAAGCTTTTCAAATAAAATGTATAAGTTTACCTTGTCAAAGGCCTTGCCCAAGTCTGTATATATTGAATCAACCACATGACCAGCCTCCAGCTCCTCAACAATATGTTCAACATACACAAGAAGGTTAGACGTAATGGATTTACCCTGACAGAAACCATGTTGTTATGGTATAATTACATTTTTTAATTTTTCATTTAGAAAGTCTGTTATAAATGATTCAAATAGTTTAGGTATTGAAGACATTTTTGAAATAGGTCTGTACTTTTCAACCCTGTCTCTACTTCCACAGTTCTTGAATGTGGGTACTACATATGACATTTTCTACTTCTCAGGAAAAATGCCCAATTCTAAAGATTTATTAAAAATAAACCAAAGTGGTCTGGACAATGAAAAAGCACAGTTCTTAAGAAACAGTGCACTAATATCATCAGGACCAGGTCCTTAGTTGAGTGTTGAGTCAATGTTGGCCAATTTATCACAAATATCTGAGATCTTAATATAAAAGTTGCTCAAATTTAAATCTAAGTTGAGCGAGCAAATTTTATTACTAACTGCATCGATACCATTGAATGTTACATTTTCATATTACACTAGCAAACTGCTCAGCAAATGCATTTGGTTTCCATTGTCATAAATCTCCTCTTTTTGTTTAATAGTAGAAGAAATATTATCATTTTTATTTTTAGAATTAATAAACTTCCAAAAAAATATTAATGTGTGTTTTTAAGTTATTTTCAATATTCTGTATGTACTGACTATAGTCCTCACGAGCTTTATCTTTGCATAAAGTCCGTAAACGGCAGAATGAATTGTAATCATTGACTATTTATTTCTTTTATATTGTCTATGAGCTGTTTTTTCAAATGTCAAGCTCTTTAGCTCTTGACTAAGCCAAATAGGAAATTTAAAATTATTTTTTATTATTATTTTTGGTACAAAGGCATCAGTACAGCTATAAATATTATTATAAAAATATTCCACATCAGCATCTACACTATTAACTAGCAAATTATCCCAAATGAAGTTTATCAAAAAATCATTAATTATTAGGCATCCACTCCTGGACATAGGACTCCCCTCCTCTCTTCCATTCTTCCCTGTCTCTGGCTTTTTGATACCAGTATCGATCCGCCACCTCTCTAATGTCGTCCATCCATCTTCTGGTGGGGTCGTCCGACACTCCTTTTTTGCAGTCTTGGTCTCCATTGCATGATGTGTCTTGTCCAGTGTCTGTCATCTTGCCTGGCAACATGCTCTGCCTAGGTCCAATTCAGTGAGGCAACTCATTTTATTACATCTTCCACGTCATTTCGTATATGGTCCCGAAGGCTGACGCCCAGCATGAGTCTTTCTATAACCCTTTGTGTTGTCCGAAGTTTGTTAGCAGCTCTAGAAGCCAAAGTTGTTGTCTCCAGTCCGTAGGTGAGTACCGGGAGGATACAAGCGTTAAAAAATTCAGCCCTCAGATTTATGTGTATTTTAGGATTTTTAAGAACGTTGTTGAGCTTTCCAGTAGCGGCCCAAGTCATTCGAATTCTTCTGTTAATTTCGGCTTATTGGTTTTCTACTCCTAGTTTTATTTGGTGACGTAAGTTCAACCCTTTCTACTATTTCGATTCCTATCTGGTGCAAGGATTTTGGTCTTCGTTAAATTCACTGTTAAGCCTACTTTCTCCGAAGCTGTTTTCAGTTCTGAGAGCATACATCGCAACTCATCCACGTCATTGCTGATTAGCACGATGTCGTCCGCAAAGCAAAGGTGACTCAGATATCGGCCATCAATATTGATACCCTTATGATCTCAGTTAATTTGCTTGAAAACATCCTCCAGTGCTAGTGTGAAGAGTTTTGGGGAGATAGTGCCTCCCTGTCTCACCCCTTTCTGAACAGCAATCGGGCGTGTTGATAAATTTACTTGGATTTTTCTTGTAATGTAGACTTTTTATATATGTGTTTAATAAGATTTCTATATCTCGAATCTATTCTTGCGTTGTCCATTGCTTGAAATATGGCTCACAACTCAACAGAGTCAAACGCTTTTTTATAATCAATAAAAGCTAAGTGCATTGTTATATTATATTCGTTGCATTTTTCAATTAATGTTCTCATGGTTTGAATCTGCTCGACAGTGCCATAACCTTTGCGGACACCCACCTGTTCCGGAGGTTGATAGCTGTCGAATTTATTAGTTAGTCTGTTGGTGATTATTTTTGTAAGCAATTTATATTGATGTTGAAGGATAGTCGATAGTTCTCAATATTGAGTTTATCGCCCTTTTTATACAGGAGGATGACTTGTGCGTTGTTCCAGTTGTCGGAAATTGTCTCACTTTGTAGGCATGTATTTAAGAGAATGGTCATAGATTCTAGAGTTGCTGCACCCCCTAATTGTATCATATCTTTGGTGATACCATCTACACCAGGGGCTCTACCATTTTTCATTTGGGAAAGGACAAGTTCAATTTCGTCATTGGAGATTTCAGGTATGTCTTCTGAGCCGACATTTGTGACCTCGATGGAGTGTAAGTTGATTGGTTTTTGATTTAATGAGGAGTATTATAGGTTTTCATAAAAGGTTTCAACTATGTGGGTGAGTTCGTTGCTTTCTTGTACAATATCTCCTTTTTCAATTTTCAACTGGTGTATTCGTTTTCTTCCAATTGAATTGGTGGATCTCACAACTTTCATATTTTTATTGTTTTCAATTACTGTTTTGTAAGTGCCGTGTTATGATTCCTGATGTCTCGTCTTACATTTTTTCTAACTTGTTTGTTTAATTCAATATATTCAGTTGTGTCATTTTTCATATTTCTTCGCACGTCCATCAATGCTCTGGTTCGTAGAGATAATCTGCTGTTCTTTGATTTTTAGTGTGGCATATCATTTTTGTGGCTGTTCTCATGTCTGATTGGATCTTGTTTTCCAACTCATGAATTCCCATAGCAATTAGTTTGGTTATCGTCAAGAGTTTTTTGTTGAGTGCTTTTTGGTATTTGTCTTTCTTATTACTGATGATGTAATCTATTTCGTTTTTGGTTTTATATTCTGGCCTTCTCCAGGTCTATATGCGGTTTACTGAACTTTTAAAGAAGGCGTTCATGCAATATTAAAGTCAGCATTCTTAAAATCATATATATGTTCCTCAAACTGCAATGGTACATATTCATAAATATTCTGCAAAATCACTGTAAATGCTTATCGCATGGTAAAAGAATATCACTTGCACAGGCAACTACACAATGATTGGGATTACTAGTAAACACCAGGTCCAACATGACATTGTTAGAGTTTTTAATGGAGTTTATTTGCTCACAGTTCGACGAACAGCATGGTGCCAAGAAGTGTGTCAACAGCAGTGGTTTGTCTTCCAACATCACTCTCATTTAGGTTGTCTTCATCCAAAATCTGAAGTTCCGGCAGGTTATAGCCCCTTAAAATGTATATCATTTCTGAAGCTTCACTGAGATATTCCACATTGCCTCAGTGACTCTCATAACCAGTAACATTACTCCGAGGAGGAAAATAAACCGCACAAACATAACCCTCTTGATTTTTCCAATAGATACACACTGGGTGTGTTTAAGCTTTTTAGAAATTGCTATTAGAACACCACCTCCTCTAGTTTTCCCTCTCGCTATACTGTATCCATTTCTAAATATAGAATAGTTTTGCAGACCCAGTTCTGACTTATTAAATTCTGATGTCAGCCATGTCTCACTAAGCAAAATGATATCATAAGATGCCATGGATGATGCATTGTTGGAAAATTCAGTCAGCTTGGTTCTAATACTTTTTATATTCTGATAGTAAATTTTGATGTCATTAGAAACTATTGCTTGGCTGGGCTCGTCTCCCAAAAAAACGCTTTACTTGTCTTGGAGGCTGATTCCTCTTCGAAAAGCTGAAGGGTTTGGTTATGACATTCTCTGGCCATATTTCACTATTGAATAATGATGACTTAATTTCTGGCTCGACCGACCAGTTTAAATGAAGCAGGCAACTGATTTTGTGAGGCCAGCTTATCACAATAACACCAGAATTGTTGCGTAGTATTCTTATTTGTGCCCTTGATGGAGCCACCGAGGACATCCATTAAGTTTTGTCTCTTGAGACCAGCAGGGGTATCAGATTGTTTAGCTAAATTACCGGAAGAGGTAGCTAGAGAGTACTAGCGAATTTAACAGTATTCTCCATCGAAAAAATATATTGAACGAGAAATCTGTTGTTTCAGATATACATGCGTTAAAACTACCTATTTCACTTGTAAATTATGTATTAAAAGTCTCTATTGGATTCATTCCTTATTTTAGTTTGAGGGTGAGATAGCTGATGTTGTGTTTTTAACGCGTATTTCACAATATTCGCCATCGAAAAATATAATGGCAGAGAAATCTGTTGTTTCAGATATACGTACGTTAAAACTACCTATTTAACTTGTTAAATTATGTATAAAAATTTTCTATTAGATTCATCCCTTATTTTCAGTTTGAGGGAGAGACAGCTGGTGTAGTGTTTTTTTTATGTAATACACGCGAATTTCACAATATTCGCCATCGAAAAATATAGATAGATGTCATCTTTATTAAATCCATTACAATGTTAAAGTACATTAGATCATTTTACCCTACATAGGTGTCGATTTTGTCAAAAATTAGTATGCTTGCAATAAAGTTCAAGTAACAAATATATATAAAAAAAAAACTACAAACATAAAATCAAGTCGAAAAACTTATTTGTCCAAGACAAATAAACACAACATGCAGTGGCGATGTACACATTGGCTCCTACAAATTTGGACAATATCTTATACTTGAAATCCTGTGAGTAACCTGAATGGTATCCTGAGTAACTGACATATTTATCAAAATATATCACACAAGAGTGATATTATCTTTCATATACTCTTCCACACTGTAGAAAGCTTTTTGCATCAGATAATTCTTTAGTTCTTGCTTGATCAACTTAGGCGTTTTTTGTCTGAATTTCTGGGGAAGTTTATTCCACACATCCAAAATGCTGTGGGTGATATTTTTTTGCACAAAAGTTTAGTTTGCCTTTTCTTTTCTTAGATTGTTGTTGTGCCTAGTCTCATATTGATGTTGCCCTTTTAGATCTTTAAATAAGTTAAAGTTATCAATAAGAAATACGACACATTCATATATGTAAAGGCTGTAGGAAGTTAATATTTTGTTTTTTATGAAAACTCTTTTTACAGGATTCCCTAAAAGGTATACTAAAAATTCCTCTTAGATATCTGTTCTATAATATGAAAGTTCTATTTGAGTCTCGTGAATTACCCGACAAAAATTATGTCATATCTTATATGAGACTGAATGTACGAGTGATACGCTGCGAGAGCCGCAGTCAGGCCAATTGCCTTAAGGCAAAGCAGTATCTTTACATATTTGCTGCAATCAAATCAATATGAGCACCTCAGTCTAATCTCGGGTCAATAATGACTCCCACAAATGTAACCGATTCCTCTGTACTAAGTTCTGTGCTACCCGATCTTTTTTTTTCTCAGTGGGTTAGTTTGGGATAGTTGTTTTGTTTATGTTTAGCATTAAGTTATTCATTTTGAACCAGTTCCCCAGCCCCTCAACCATTCGAACCACCTGACTCTGATACTGAACATCTGTGCTTTCACTGCATACTCAAAAACCGAGTTTATATCATTTGTGTAAATGATATACAGCAGTGGGCCCAATATTGAGCTCTGCGGTACACCTTTCTTGATGTCGTCATAGTCCGACCGAAAGTGCCTTCCATCTGTGGTGGCATCGACTATGCACTGTCTCCGTCCAGAGATATATGATTGAAGGAGTTAAAGTGGAATCCTCCTGATTTCATAAAGATTCATTTTTGTGCATAGGATACCATGATTCACCCTGTTAAAGGCCTTCGAAAAGTCCAAACGGGTGGCCATAGTAGCTCTAGATATGGTTGTTTAGCGATCCTATTATTTTTTCTAGTGCTTGATAAATAGCCCTTACTGTATTTTCCCCTTTTTTTGTCTGTCTGAAAATGTGTTTTGTTTTTCTAAAAAGTTCTCTAGTCTAGTATAGATTGGTTTCTCAAATACTTTATTGATATTTGAAAGCAAGGAGATGGGTCTATAATTTTTCACATTAGTTTGATCCCCATTTTGTATATTGGTCAATTGGTCTCACCAAATCAACCTTCAACAGTGATGGATATACCCCAGACTGGAAGGAAAGATTAATGATATGAGCCAGTGGCCACGACACCTGACCAGAGGAATGCCTCATAAACGAGGCCAAAATCTCATCATATCCTGCAGATTTTTTATTCTTTAATATCTTTATTTCGTTTTCCACTTCTAGTGGTGTTACCGGAGCAAAGAAAATACTAATTTTGCTATAATCACACTGCCTTCCCTAGTTGACATCGGGGCAAATGTTAAGAAAATAGTGATTTCCATCGTTTAGAAAACTCTTATCTTCATTATTAACATAATCTATAAGGTATTTCGTTTTTGTTGTTTTATTTGTAAGGTTTCTTATGAGAGACCATGTTGCTTTTGTCTTGTTTTGTGATTTATTGATACAGTTTGAGTTTTCCATTCTTCTTGCTTCACTTATTGCTTTTTTTAGCACAGTTGAATATTTGTTGTAATTCTCTCTGCTCACCCGCCCCGCCGTCAATCTTTGGAAAAGAAGTCTTTCATTTTTAGAAGAAGTTTTAATACCCTCTGTATCCAATTTCTATTTTTATTGTTTCCCACCCGAATTCTTTTAACCGGAAATATTAGATTGAGTTTTCAGTCAAAATACCTGCAAATCTTTCAAATGCCCGCTCAACACCCCGCTCCCCCAGCACATCATCACACCGACAGTCTCGCATTTCAAAGTTTAGGGCCCTTAATTTAAAATCTGGAAATATTCTCCCAGTCTTCCAGACATTTACGCCCTTTGTTATTTTTTGTTCAAGAGGTGCTGTTACTGTGATTGCATGATGATCTGACAGTGACGTTTCTAAAATATCTGCAATTTGAAAATCCAAAAAATTGAAGAAAAAATTATCAATACATGATATCTCATTTTTATTTGGTCTACTTCCAATTCCAAATATAGACTGTACAAAATTAAATGATTGTAGGACATCAGGAAGTCTTTGTTTCTCAACTTCATTTTCATATGAATTTCTTTCCCTTGACAAATTCACATTCAGGTCACCCGCAAAGATAATCTTAAAATTCTCAGATGAATTACATAAACTAGTACACAATTGTTCAAAAACATCGAGAAACACATTAAAATTTCCAAGACCAGGCCTATAAATACTTAAAATAATTAATTTTGTTTTCTTATTTATTACACCGCATACCTCGATTTGACCTTCAATGCTGTGTGATGTTACGTAGTTCTTCAAAATTGACATTGCTTTCTTCAACAAAAATACAGACACCTCCATGTTCACTATTTTTTCTATTGTAGCATGTCACCATCCGGTATCCTTCAATTTTAACGGAATCCTCCTTCCCTGGTTTCAGCCAGTGCTCATTTATAAAAATTATGTTCTGCGTTTTGTTTAGCATTTTTATGGCCCACCTCCAGTTCAAGAGTTTTATTTCTTATGCATTGTATGTTTTGCATAAATACATGATTTTATTTTTGCCTTCAATATCTACTTCAACTTTAAATGTAGTTTGGTATTTATGTCTCCTTGTTTTAATTTTTTCGCTCTTACTTTGAACATTTGCGTTGTTCCTGATAAATTCCTCCAGTTAAAGTGGGTCAACGTTTACATCTGAACCTAATATGAAAACATACCATTTCTTTTTAGCAACACTCAGGCCAAATGACATATATTTTCATCAAGCACAGGATCCGGTCGGGTTTGAGTTTGCCTTTTTTGCTTGTGGCTCGTGTAAGTTTCTCAGTTGTTTTCATTATTTGTATTCTGTGTGATACATTTTTGATTTTGTTTTTGTCTTTTTGTTTACCTTATGTAGCTGATTAGACTCGAGATACATTTTCTTGCTTTTTTTTCATCATGTTCTGGTTCCTCTTGTTGCGCAGTTGTTTGTGGGCTTCGCGAGGTTAGTGGGATTTTTTTTCCTTCTTCTTGTCCTGATTTTTTTTTAGCAACATACTTTTTACCAAGATTTTTACCATCTGCTTTTTTTATGCTTTTCCAGCAAATTCCATTTACCTTTTGGTATTAGCTAATTTTCAATTCTAGGGTGGCTTTTTGGGTTTTTAGGTCCTTGTTTTCTTTCTTTAGCGCATCTGCTAGTTTTTTTAATGCTTGATTTTCCGTTTTTGGGTGAAAATTACTTTCCAACATACCTCATTTTCAGACATGCTGCCCAATTTTTCGATTTGTTTGGCTTTTAAACTCGGTTTTTCACAACATTTTACCGTTGCTCTTGTGATAATATTTTGAACAATTTGCACACTTTAGCCTTTTTTGAACTGCATTTGATTTACAAAAATTTCAGTGTTGAGGTCCAGCCAGTTTTGCTTGATCAACCATCTTAATGGAAGGAAATCTGTTGTTACAGATATACATGCGTTAAAACTACCTATTTAACTGGTAAAGGACCACGCACATTTCTTATGAAAAATAGCTTTCGGCGAAATTTTCTGAAAATTTGCAATGATGCAGTTCTCGGTGTCCTGATTAAGAGTTCTCATGGGCACAACTCAAGATACACGTGCAAATTAAGTATAAACACTTTTTATTAGATACATTTTTTATTTTCAGTTTAAGGCGGAGATAGCTGATCATCACTTTGTTGAAGTTTCTACTTCTGTCGTGGGGTCTGAAGCACACACCGTAGATAAAAAAGCTTTCTTATTATGTCTACTTTTGCCAAAGATAATTTTAAGAGCTTATAAGGAAGCAATTGAAACGTCCCTAAATATGTCAAGATATTTCAACGTACCGTATACCTAATCTTAATGATGTGCTTCTTAAAGCATCATTTGCATCGTAAATAGACAATTTAATTTGATATTTGACTTGTCGGTCAAATTTAATTTTCTTTCTGGGCATCGTGATGCAATACATTGCCTCAGGCGTATTCATCAATTTATAAAACGTATTATTATTTGATTATTTGTTGTTGGAGCTTCAAAACCAATTATTTATGATAAATACGTTCAAGTCACGCTTTTATGTAATATCTGTAAGTTACTATGCAATGTGGGTATATAATCAAAGCGTCTAGGTTTAGGATTATCGATTTTTCAAAGAACTTTATCTTCCGTATCATTTTTGAATGCAAAAGGCTCAGAGGGGGGTGCAATAGGAACCACGCTTTTTACGCTTTTTCCGTTTGTGCTATTGTGTTTTATTTCTTTATGTTAAAAACATTTGGTCATAATTTTTGTTCTACTCTCTGATTTCTTAACTTTTAAAAATAATACACTGCCGAAATAAAGATATTTTTAGCAATTTATGATTTAAAGATTTCAGCATACTTAATAGTTCTAAAGACTCCAAGACATTTCAACAGCCCACAATCCTAATGACGCGATTATTAAGCCATCATCTGCATCGTAAATGGACAATTAAATTTGATATTTGATTGCTCATTAAGGTATGCATAACAGCCGAATTTAATTTCGTTTATATTTATCGTGATGCAATATATTGCTTTATAACAGCGGTATTATATTATTCCTGTTGAGAATTTACTATTATTGTCTGTTGTTGACCTACAAAAGAAATATGTTTATGGTTGTAAATGATTGATCTTTATTTTACTAATCACCAAACAAACTTTGGAAATCATCACTCTCAAAGCAGGGTTTTATTTAGAACCTAATCTGTTACCAATGGCCGTCTTAGGATCCAAAATAGCCTAAAAGAGACTATGGGAAACACATTGAAACCATTTCGAATTTATATATGTATGCTTAATGTAAGTGTTGATTCTTAATATTAACTATCATGTGCAAGTGAATTTTGCATTTTTTTTTTTTTTTTTGAGAAAAAACGACAAAAAGATTTGGGTTTATTGTGGTAAGTACATGTATTTGTTTCATAATAAACTTCCATTTTCTTTTTATTTTACTCAACAGCTTCTGTTTTTAATAAAGCAACTAAAAAAACTGCTGATAATTTTATTTTACATTCCAGATAATAATCAACACTATTAGTCCCCACAAACGAGAAAATTGGTACGTCCCGTACTCACTAGGACCATTTGTTGCATCTGCTTAGCATAAAAAAGACGGATGACTGATTGTATAATATATCTCACCGGTAAAGCATGAAATTCAAGCATTTATAAAATGCCTAGGCAATGTACAAAATGATGTATAATTACATTACTCAGTTAAAACAAGAGAGGAAGCCTCGGCGCTCTGCCGCTCCGGCCTTAACGACACTATCACAAAGCGATCAATTAAATAAAATATAATTTTATTAAAAATGAATTTTCTACACATGCATTTTCTTGTTGGCATGGTGCAGTTCTATAGTAAGTTTTAATACCTCAGCAACTCGTTCTAGTAAAGGTTCCAGCCATTGAGCGTTACATTCACAGTGACTATCAAGGAACGTCAGCACTGTAGCTGTAGCTGCGTCAGCACCCTTTACCCTAGATCTCATCAGTCCTTCTCTTTTTTCGTTTCTTATTACCCTAACTTTCTGGATTTTCGCCAATTCTTCTCCGTCGGCAGCTGAAAACAGATATGTAAAACATACTATTAACGGTTTTGATAACCAAATATGCAAATATAATTATTATGATTTTGTGCATAATATTCTGCATTCAGTAAACATCTAAATAATAAATATAAATTGATCGTAAATAGGAAAAAAAAATACAATTTAAGCATCATTTTTAAATTGGAAATGAATTGGCGGATTTTTATGAGCTTTTCAAATCCTGAAAGGTCGTTTCATTGAGATTTAAGGTCTAAATACCGCTTAGCGCTAAGAATTTTGTAAATGGAAAACAATTTTAGTATCATTTTAAAAATGCTGTAGTTTGTAAACGAATTGACGGATTTTGACGAACTCTTAGACGCTGAAAAATCGATCCATTTAGGATTTTTGTCATGAAGATGGCTGGCCCTAACAAGATCGTTTGCATATTATACAAAGTGGGGAAGAAAGCAGGACAGAAATTTAAAAAAATGTTGGGTAAATGCACAAGTGAATCAACATTTTAAGATATTATGTAGGAATAATCACTTAAATACGCTAATATTGGGTTTAAGTGACTGACTATTAAATTAAAAGTTGGAATGTTAATTATTCCACTTTGTGAAATTCTCTAGTTTTCTGCTCTGGGTGCCGGCATCTTTTCCAGTATATCACTTTTTTGGTCTAATATTTTTTTCCTCTCTATTTGGCCATTTCCAACACTTTGAAAATTCCCTGGTGATTATCTCATATTCCTTATCATTAATACTTTTGATCTGTCCTGGATAAAATTCATCATACATACCAAAACATAGAGTTGTATCGTTAGATATTAAGGTCTGTTTTAATTTTGTACTTACATAACTATGAGAAAATCTACACGAATAAACTCACCTACAACTATTTTTGGTTTCCGTAATCTGTCGTTCTCCGGTTTTGCATAAATTCTTTTGCAATTCATCTTTTTAATTTTTGGCTTCTGCATTTTTTTTCTTTCTTGTCGGTTCACTTCGTTCCTTATTTTCATCTTCATGTTTACCCCTTTTATTTGTTTTATTTTGCAGCAATTCCTCTGCTTTTTTCTTTCTTTCAAAGTTTTCAGTTTCAATACTGGCTGGTTTTTGATTCTTAACGTTTTCTTTTCTGTCATAGTATTCCTTCCATTGTTTTGAGCTAATGGTAAACGACATTTTTTTTGTTTCCTTTTTCTTTTTAGTTTGCTCAATTTTAGGCCAATGTAGATGTTTTATCCATATTATCAAGCTATTTTTTTGGGTATTATAATGTCCGAAATATATTAATTTTTTACGTCTTTTTACTTAATTAGTCTGAAGGATTGATTGATCTGCTTTGGTAGTTATTTCATAATTGTTGGTTGTAAAAGTTATTTCAAATTTGTCCACACCTATTACTTAATTTTTTTTAAATTATTACGCTTATCATTAATGGTAGTCTCATGTTTTTTAGCTTTTATATCACATAAATTATATTCGCTATTAATAATAATTATTTCGCTACTTAGGTCTATCTTATCATTAACGTCATTTATTTTTTGGTCTCAATAT
Organism: Pissodes strobi; assembly: GCA_016904865.1. Lineage (NCBI taxonomy): Eukaryota > Metazoa > Arthropoda > Insecta > Coleoptera > Curculionidae > Pissodes > Pissodes strobi. Next base: position 189,560 of record MU183021.1, on the reverse strand, counting down.
CACAGTTTACTTCTTTCTGAGATTTTTTATTACTCTAATCGTTTATATCACATTTGATTGCTTATATTATGGCTTTTTATTTACTTCTACGTTTCGTCCATCTTTATTTTGCTGTCCTCAATATTGGAATGTTCTTTTTCTGTTTCAGAGTTTCTATCGTCAGTCATTTTAAGCCAAATTACCTTGTCGAATGACTTCGTTCCTTATTTTCAACTTCAATTTTACCTGAGATTTTATCCCTTTTATTTGTTCTCTTTTGCAGCAATTCCTCTGCCATTTTCTTTCTTTCTAACTTTTAATTTCAATATTGGCTGATTTTTTGTTCTTAACGTTTTCTTTTCTGTCATAGTATTCCTTCCATTGTTTTGAGCTAATGGCAAACGGCATTTTTTCTATTTCTGTTTTCTTTTTAGTTTGTTCATTTTTACGCCAATTTCCATATTATCAAGTTATCTTTTTTGGGTATTAATGTTCGATAATACATTAATTTTTTTGCGTCTTTTTACTCTCATCAGTCAGACGGATTGATTGATCTGCTTTGGTAGTTATTTCGCTATTGTTGATTGTAAACGTTATTTCTAATTTGTCCAGACCCATTATTTGATCTCTTTTTAAATTATTACGCTTATCATTAATGGCAGTCTCATGCTTTTTAGCACTTATATCACATAAATTATATTTGTTATTAATAATACTTAGTCATTTCGATAGTTAGGTCCATCTTAGCTTTAAAGTCATTCATTTTTTGGTCTCAATATCACAGTTTACTTCTTTCTGAGATTTTCATTTTTGTAGTCGTTTATACCACATCTGTTTGAATATAAATTATTGCTTTTTTCCTATTAAGTAGTTTGTTACTTAATTCTAGTTTTTCCTCCATCTTTATTTTGCTGTCCTCAATATTAGAATGTTCTCTTTCCTTTTCAAACTTTCTTTCGTCAGCCATTTTTATTTAAATTGCTTTATTACAGTTTACTTCTCTGAGATTTTTTATTACTGTAATCGTCTATATCACATTTGGTTGAACTTAAATTGTTGATGCTTCTTTTCTTGTTAAGTATTTTGTTACTTAGTTCTACTTTTTCTTCCATCTTTATTTTGCTGTCTTCAATATATTTCCTTTTTCAAATTTTCTATCGTCAGTCATTTTTAGCAAATTTGCCTTGTCCATTCACTTTGTTTCTTATTTTCATCTTCACTTTTAGCCTTTACCCTTTTATTTGTTTTCCTTTACACCAATTCCTCTGCCTTTTTCTTTCTTTTGAGCTAATGGCAAACGACATTGTTTCTGTTTTATTTTTCTTTTTAGTTTGTTCAATTTTAGGCCAATGTAGATGATCTTTCCATATTGCCAAGTTTTCTTTTTTGGGTACTATAATGTCCGATAATATATTAATTTTTTGTGTCTTATTATTCTCATTAATCTGACGGATTGATGATCTGCTTTGGGAGTTATTTCGCTTTTTAATTTCAATATTGGCTGATTTTTTATTGTTAGCATTTTCTTTTCTGTCATAGTATTCCTTCCATTGTTTCGAGCTAATGGCAAACGGCATTTTTCTTTCTAGTTTGTTCAATTTTAGGCCTAATTCAATTATTATCAAGTTATCTTTTATGAGTATTACAATGTTCGATAATACATAAATTTTTTGCGTCTTATTACGCTCATTAGTCTGATGGATTGATTGGTCTGCTTTGGTAGTTATTTCGGTATTGTTGGTTGTAAAAGTTATTTCTAATTTGTCCACACCTATTATTTCATCACTTTTAAAATTATTACGCAAATCATTAATGGCAGTCTCATGTTTTTTATCGTTTCACATAAATTTGTATTCGTTATTAATAATAATTATTTCGCTTTTATCTTTAACGTCATTTATTTTTTGGTCTCAATATTATAGTTTACTTCTTTCTGAGAGTTTTTATTACTGTAGTTATTTATATCACATTTGATTAAACTTATATTATGGCTTTTTCCCTGTTCAAAATTTTGTTACTTAATTCTACTTTTTTCCCCTTCTTTATTTTGCTGTCCTCAATATTAGAACGTTCTTTGTCTTTTTCAAACTTTCTATCGTCAGTAATTTTTAGCCAAATTGCCTTATCGATTCACTTCGTTCCTTATTTTCATGTTTACTTTTACCCGAGTTTTTACCCATTTATTTGTTTTCTTTTGCAGCAATTCCTGTGCCTTTTACTTTCTTTCTAACTTTTTAATTTCAATATTAGCTGGTTTTTTATTCTTAACGTTTTCTTTTCTTTCATAGTATTTCCTCCATTGTTTTGAGCTAATGGCAAACGACATTTTTACTGTTTCTTTTTTCTTTTTAGTTTGTTCAATTTTAGGCCAATTTCCATATTATCACGTTATCTTTTTTGGGTATTATAATATTCGATAATATATTAATTTTTTGCGTCTTACTCTCATTAGTCTGACAGATTGATTGATCGTTTTTGGTAGCTATTTCGCTATTGTTGGTTGTAAAAGTTATTTCTAATTTGTCAACATCTATTATTTCATCAGTTTTTAAATTATTACGCTTATCATTAATGACAGTCTCATATTTTTTATCGTTTATATCACATAAATTTATACTTAAATTATATTCATTATTAATAATTATTTCGCTACTTAAGTCTTTCTTATCTTTAGCTTCAATTATTTTTTTGGCCTCAACATCATAGCTTACATTTTTCTGAGATTTTTTTATTACTGTAGTCGTTTATATCACATTTGTCTGAACTTAAATTATTGCTTTTTTTCTCGTTAAGTGTTTTGTTATATAAGTTCTACTTTTTCCATCATCTTTATTTTGCTGTCCTCAATATTAAAATGTTCTTTTTGTTTTTCAATCTTTTTATCGTCAGTCGTTTTAAGTTAAATTGCATTCCTTCATATAATATTGTTCTGGAATATTTGGTTTAATTAAGTCATTATTATAGTTTTCTTTTAATATCTGCAATATTTTATCTTGTCTCTCGGTTTCGACAGACACGCAATGGCTTTTGCTAGGTCATCATAGTTTTCTTTTTTTATCTCTATTGTATTATCTTTCCTTTTGGCTTCTGCAGGCACCTTAAGCTCGCAATAGCTTTTATTTCCTGGGGTTATTTTATTTAGGCCATCATCATGGTATTCTTTTTCTATATTTAGTGTATTTATTATCTTGTCTTTTAGTTTATGCAAATATATTTTTGTCTGAAGGCTTCAATTAAAAAAACTGACAAAATGATCTCAAGATATTTACTTGGACTTCAAATCGCGCTGATTATGTACAACAACAAAAAGATTACTGTCACAAATGCAACATCTTAAACTTTTTTTTTCAATTTTTTGACTACTTTTACTCATTTCTATATAATATTCAAATATTTTTGTTAGCGCAAAGCGGCACCTCAGTATGAAATTTCGATGAAACGGTCTTTCAGGATCTGAAAAACTCATCAGAATGGGGTGGATTCTGATGAGTTTGCCAAACTATAGCAATTTTAAAATTAGGCTAAAATTGTGTTTTTCCGATTTTTTTGACGAGCAGTTTATTCCATTTCTACTACTATTGAATTTTATTTCTTAAATAGAAACAAACTTATTGCAAGCTCAAAATAATACATTTCTAGTTCATATTGCTGTTTAAATAAAAACGTCATATATAATTACTAAAAAAATCGGTAACTCTTGGGGAAGATTTTCAAAATTTACATTTACCATATCACTCGTTTTATTACATTTCTAAGTCACCTTCAACCAGTGAAAATTATACTTCAATTAGACCGGAATGTGGTAAATTGTGGTTGATACATATAAATTGCCTAACACGAATATTTTACTTACGATTATCGCTGTAATCATCTACTAATATAATTTCATGGATAAGATGTTCTGGGCTTCTGTTTAGTACACTGCAAGAAATGAATCAAGTGTTACATAAAATAAATATTTACAGCACTAGCACGTTAACTTATGGTTATGGCACAATATTTTATCAACGTCCACTTATAAAAATATATGCATTGGTGATATTTTTTTATACATTAGTTTTGAAAAGTGAAATTTTAATACTTTTTTTATAAACAGATTAATGACAACCATGTTGTAACTATTTTAGCCAGTACGGAACCCAGGCCGGGGAACCGGATGTTCCCATGGTACCATTTTTCATCTGTACCGTTAAGAAGATTTAAGAGAATTGGAAAAGTAAGAGCCCCAGGAGTATATAGTCGATATACTGGGGATTCTACCAAATAGCGCCTCAGTCCAACAGGGTGTAACCGGAGGGTCGCCTGAGCTCTAGCTAAGCTCGGACGGGGGTAGTTTCTGGCAAATTGACGCATAGCAGCGCCAACCACATAGAAGACAAGACAAGACAACTATTTTGTGAAAATTTCACTAAATTAAAATGAGCGATTTAGCGTAAACACTAAATATGCAGTAAACAAGCCCATAACTCCCGCGATACGAGTCAGCTAAGAACTTACTATTTGCGTGCGTAGAAATATATATTTTAAAAATAGTTCCTAAAATGCCACTAACATTATTTAAAATTAAAGAATCAGCCTTTTGTTATTTAATTTTCTAAAGTTGTCAGTAGAAAGCTACCTGGTACTGTGGGGTAGTTTTATAAGTTACTATGAACTATATATTACTAACCAATTAAAAAAAGCTTAAACGTAACTCCCTATTCGTGATACATCAGTGGAATGCTCTTAAAAATACTGACACATCAATAATATGTTATATAACAAGTGTCATAAAGATGCATTTACCATATGTATTATAATATATGACACCAACAAAGCATTAAACCGTATGTGTAGTCTCTATGTTCTACTATGCTTTCCTGAAAGCGTGTGGTAAAATGCACCTTACCGCGCTAATGCAGTATAGTGTAAATTACCACATCTAATTACCTACTAACTAAAAAAAAGTTTAGTGTGTGCACCAACAAGTGTCTTGCACTCTTTTACGCAAAAATAGGAGGAGCGTCTAGCTGCACCATAATGGATTTCGATTGCGAAGCTTCAGTTTTTGACATACATTTGGCAAAAGGTTTTCAATTTTTGGTGAATTGCTTTCGGCAAGCCTGGTGGCGCAGTGGTTAGTACGCTGAGGTAACCCGTCTATTTAAAATAATATTTCATTGGACTTTATACATTTGGTTTTGGGGCACCCTATATATGTAAAGAAACAAAAAGAGAAAAACAAGTCTTAAATTGAAGTCGGGTTTTGCGAGGTTTTTTTTGGAAGAGATCCAAAAGCGTATCGCTCGAGAACGGGGATAGATAGTCTGAAATCGGCGCAGTAAACAGTTTATTTTGTGAATGGTTTTTCTTATCGTGTATTACAGGTCAGTAAAAGTTATAATATTGTTATTAACATAATTTCTACAAGTATTTCTTTTATTCTCATATATAATTCATATTTGATGGCATACCTGTCTATATGTTTAATGAAATCGTTTTATGCTGTGAATAACCCTGCTTTAAATGGAAACAAAAATGTATTGTTTGCCGTCTTTTCGTACTGGAATTTTAGTTTTAGTATGGCTGTGATTGCAAGTAAGAGCTTTTGTGAAATTATTAACATTTTCCTACACTGACGGGTGAATATCCTAGTTATAAATGCAATAATCATTCTAGAGATCTTGGCCCTAATTTCAATTTTAGCTGAGTAGCCTCCGTAATCCAGGACCTCAGTACCCTCCAGCGGCGTCTGGCTAACTAACACCCCTCTTCGGTAGGTAGTGTAGTGGTTATCACATCCGCCTGAAACACGCGGAAAACTCTGGTTCGATTCCCGACCGAAGAGCAGTCTCTTCAGTTTTAAATGTACTATTACGTGTGGAACTACGAATTGTGACGCGGGAGAAATTTAATTAATTATTATACTAATAAAGGTTGTACAGCATAATTCGGTTTAGGAATTTAGATCGAGGGTTTCTCTGCCGTACTCTTTCCCCTCGTGAATTCCAGGCTGAGTCCGGCACGTTGTTTATAAATCAGGCGTATTAGGAATCTGTGTTTTAATTTACATTTCCCTCAAATTTGCCTAATTGTGTTTCGTCGAAGCGCATTTGGGGTAAGTATAATTGTGCAAGATATTATAATATCACAACGTAGGGATTGCTTTTCTTTTTAATCTATTTTGACGGTCACTGGCAAAATAAAGACAAAGCACAACTTTACTTATCTCATTCAACTATGTTGAACAGGCCCTGGTTGGTTATACTACAACGCTGTGCTTGTGATACGACGCCCCAGGTTCAATTCCCGTCAGTGGCGATAGATGTTTTTTTAAGGTTATGTTTGTAAAAAGTTTTTTTTTCTTCATTTTGGGCATGCCTTGGGTTAGTTTTGGTTAGTTTTTGTTGGTTGCCCTCCCGTAGCGTGCGAAGCGAGCGGAGGGCAATGCGTGGAGTGAAATAGTCAACGTGTCATCATGCGCGTAGCCTCGTAATCGAAATCCATTAGGGGCCCCGATTACAATATTCGAAAATGAACCATTTTAGAGAAAAATTAGTTTACAATACTACTTGGTATAAAAATATTGTAAAGTAACGAATTTGTCACTGTAATTAGCAAAAAAGTAAAACGTATGTATCAAAAGTCTCATTGCAATATCATAGTAGACATCACTAACTAGCATCAAATATTCGTTTGCAAAGTTTGCCGATACCCCTTACTTTTATGGAAAAGCTAATGGAAATTCCCATAATTCCAGGCGAATGAATGTATGAAGAAGTTTTTTTCCAACCCGTTGGACCAGCTTTTTCGCAGCTTCCATCAGCGACTTAGAGAAACAGGTTCATTTAAAATGACTGTGGAAAACCCCGTACTACAGGAACGCCGGAAGTTGAGGAGAGGGTGTTGGCTAGAGTAGGTGCGAACCCCAAAACCACCGTTTCGGAAATTCTAAACGAACAGGTGCTGTGCCCCTATCCTATTCAGAGAGTACAAGCCTTGAAACCTGAAGACTTGCAACTTAGGCTAATATCTTCTGTGAATGGTCGCAAAGACGAATAATTTTTTATAAAAGAATATTTTTCACAGATGAAGCAGGCTTCAACAGAGAAGCTGTCATTAATTTTCATAATAGGCATGTGTGCGTTGATGATAATCCACATGCTCTTATTGAATACCATCATCAAAATAAGTTTTCCATAAATGTATGGGCTGGTAATTACTTAATAAAATCTTAGGTGCCCAGTAGAATTTCTGGACCTATTTATTTAGATTTTCAGCAGATGGGATACTGGGTGACGCCCCATATCAAGTAATAGCTTCTCTATGGTTCATGCTTATGATGGAGCTCCGGCACACTGTAGCATTATGGTTAGAAATCGGTTTAATAAAGTCTTCTCCGCGAGATACATTTGTCGTGGTAGTTCCAACGGGTGGCCAGCTCGATCGCCAGACCTTAATCCATTATATTATTGTATTAGGTGATATTTAACATCTTTACCATACGCCACATCTGTGAATAACGTACAAGAATTGGAGCAGCGAGTTATGATTTGTGGTGAAATAATATGAAATTCACCAGGGGTATTTAGCAGAAGAATCCGAAGATCAATGAAAAGTAGAGTTAAAGGATACGATGAATTCAATCAGGCACATGCTGAAAATGCATATGTATTGTCATAAGTGATATTTGTTGACACAATTATTTTGATTGACATTGTTGATATCGTTTTTTAATTGTTATTTTATTGCAAGTTTTTGAACTAGTATTTAATCCTTAATTTTGGCTTTTCTCTAAAATGGTGAATGATTGCATTTATATAACCCCATCAAGTTTTAATTTTAAATGTGTCTACTTTATTTTTTTTTTTTTTTTGGGTACATCTATTGTAATATTCAAGATTTGGATAATTCACTTTTCGGTCAGCTGAGGGAATTTGGTGGGGGCTTTGGAAAGCTCTTACTACACTGACCCCTTCAAGGCCTTCGACAAGGACGATTTTGATTTATTGCGGGTCAAATTCAGGCAAGTAATGGTGTTTTTTTTTTGAGCCGCCCAGTGTATTAGGAAATAATTTTGAAGCATGCATACCTATGCGCCCTATAACTCTACTATTTAAAATTTTGTTCTAAATTCAGCCCTTACCGAGATATTCACCAACATACTAAATGTATACCGCACATAATATCTATTATTTAATCTAGAATAATTTAACTGGCTTTTTTGATTGCATAGTAGCATAACCTTTACAATGTGAAGGCCAAGGTTTCGTCGAATCGCTTATGACATTGGCCCAAAATTCGTACGAAATAAGGTGTAGGCGTTTATATATTGATTGGCTGAATAACCCTATTGATCTTTATATTAATAAATATCATTCTTCAAATATGTATGATTTATTATTAACTCTTTTAAGTCCCGAGGTAATCTATATTTTATTTTTATCCTTTTTCTTTTTAGTTATATCAAGTTTTTATGAATTTCTATTTTATTGAATATCAATTCCATTAATATCGCGATAAGTAATGCTAGAGGATATTTTTAACCTTTTCTAACATGCTACTGAGATTACTGAAATTTCAGAATTGATGACATTCATAATTATGATTCTTTACAAATTTAAGGCGTATTCAAGTGTGGGTTCAGGGCTGCACTCCTCTGTTATTTAGCTTCTTCATGATGTCATGAATTTGGGGATGATTTAAAAATGCACATACAGAGATCAATTGAGTGTCAGAGGGATGCTGTTTGCCTGCTGTTTGCATCATCGTAAATATTTTTATATTATTTTTTTAAGAGAACTTGAGTCTTATATTGCTTATACCGTTAATAGAACATTAACTGCCTATGTTAAAGAGTGTAATACTGCAAGGATGCAAGACAAGCATTCAGACTTTGAACCATTTGAAACTGCAGAATCTGGCCCTCCAGTTTGGTGTTTGAAACAATTTTGGAACCATAAACGCTTTCTGCAACATTCAAGAGCGGGTTCAGCGATTTGATAAAATATAACGTGAAAAACTATTTCGAATATTCAGAATAACAACGTGGTTGATCCAGTCTCAATGGGAGCAAATATGATTTGATGCTGATGTCATATAAAAGGCGTGAGTAGCTTTTGTCATTGCTCTCTAATATATATGTATGTCAAATTAGCACGGCCTATCGTATCAACAAAAGGGGGGTGCATGCCTGCCGAAGTTGCTGAGCTATATTACCAAAAAGTGTAGCAATCAAGTCCTTAAGAGAAATATACCAAAAATCATAGAAACCTGGGGAACAAATAATCATCTTGCATATATGCTACTACCTACAAGAAATTAAATGCATCAGAGACCATGAATATATAGCAACTTAAAGTAAAATATGTGTAATGGAAACGTATCTTCACTTATTCAGTAGATGCCCTATTGCATATTCAGTAAGCTACTATATTATTCATGCAGAAGCAGGGACACTGACAGAGGACATGTAAGATATGGTCATATTTGAGAATAATATGAATATAGAATATATAATGTTTAGATAAGCAATGTGAAGTTAATATAAGAGCTTGCATGTTCTTTTATACATATTATTATAAAATATATAACGCAAGCAGATAGATAAGGTGAAAAATAAGCATCACAAACTTACAATGACATGTAATCATTACCATACATCACTCTCAGGCAAATCGCGTATCCTTCAAGTGATACTCTAATCAAATGTAATTACATTTTTTCAGATGCAGCCATTACGCGCACGCAGTATCAGAGATTCAATTATTATTTTCTCTTCACGTCATAACCAAATGAGCAGCAATCATGAGGCGGAATCGGTGTGAAGAAAGTCAATAAAAGTGAAATTATATGCGGAACTGAGTGACATAATAAAGAATTAGGAATGCGAAATCGTGAAGCAATTGAACCAGTAAACCTTTACGATCTTGTGGGAACATCTAAGAGTTGATCTAGATGGGTAGTTGTTCGGCACGAAAACGTAGGGTTTGGAGGTTGGTTAGATAACTCGCGAATCTTCCAACTGTATTATTACATGCGGTTGGGATAATAAAATTATATTGAAGCAATTCTTATGTGGGATAGATATTGCAGGCCAGAATGATTGGTGCATTGCATATTACGTGCAATAACCATGTCCCATATAAATAAATCTTTGAAGATACTTTACATTAGTCGAAACCTTATCCAGTTGATGGACACAACTCAGACACATGCACCACTAACGCGGCCGTGCCTAAGGGAGCAATACTTTCACTAACTCTGTTCCTCATCTATATTAATGACCTGCTGACCGAAACGAATAATCCTGTTTACAGTTTTGTAGATGACAGTACCCTTGTCTCCCAATTTTGATCAGAAAAACCTTTACCAGCGACTGAGACTTATCACCGCAGACAGGAGCAGGGTACAGCAATTAGTCAAGACCTGGAAAAGGTTCAAACTTGGAGCGACAGAAATTTGGTCCAGTGCAATGCAGCAAAGACCCAAGCTTTAACATTGTTATGGCAGGATTGGCCGTTCCTTCATCCTCGTCAATTGGACTACTGGGTGTCTCGGTAAACAGGAATATGTCCTGGCATGACCACGTTGCTAATATCGCAAAATCAGCCTGCCAGAAGCTTGGTGAGCTATTTCGCAACAAAAAACCGTATACACCGCAGCAGTTGCCTCTTTCCCTAAAAAGGCGCAAATAAGACCGTGCTTGGAGTAATGAAGTGCCGCACTAAAGCACACCCTAAGGCTGCTGGATTCGATTTAGAAGAGAGCACATCTCATCGGCGACCCGGAATTGACCCGGAATCTGGATAGTCTGGAACACCGCAGACATGTGGCCGAGATTGTTACAGATACTTTCACGGCAGATGTTCCCAGGATTTGGACCGCCTCATCCCGCCCCTTGCAGCGCCTGTCAGACAGTCACGACAGACGGCAAGAGCGCACCAGTTCGTCGTACAACTGGAAACACCTAGAACATCGCTTTACAAAAACTCCTTTGTCTGGCGCACTGCATCACTGTGGAACTCACTCCCAGGACATCTGTTGCCCCCTAATTACAGTCTACAACTGTTGAAGGATCGTGCCAATCAGCATCTTCGCACACACACCGCTCGTCGAGCGCCATAGGATCTCCCTTTAGTGTGTGTGCCACTGCCATAAAATCCTTGAAAATGCTCAGCATTAGTCGAAACCAAGCTGAAATCTTTGAAGATGATCAGCATTTTCCGAAACCTGGTCTAAGCCCTTGAAGATGACCAGCATTGACTGAAACCTTATCTAAATCCCTGTAGATGGCTCGAATTATTGGAAACCTTGTTTAAATTTATGAAGATAGTCAGCATTTGCCAGAACCTTTCCTAAATCTTCAAAGATGATTTAAATTAGTCGAAATTCTGCCCAAATTCATGAGGATGTTGGGCATTAGTCGAAACCTCTTCTAAATTCATGAAGATAATATACATTTACCAAAACCTTGTCCAAATTTATAAACATATCTTAGATTAGCCGAAATTTTGTCTAATTCTCTAAAAATGTCTAAGATTAGCCGAAATCAGTACTTATAATGATCGACATTGGTCGAAATCAGGTTTACATATTTGAATATATCCACAGTTAATCGAAACCTTGTCTACATTCATGAAAATGATCAACATTTGCCAAAACTTGGTCTAAATCCTTAAGATGACCAGCATTAGCCAAACCTTGTCTAAATCCCTAACGATGATTAGCTTTAGTTGAAGACAGGTCTAAAACCCTAAAAAGCTTTTACATTAGTCGAAACCAGGTTTAAATCCTTCAACATGGGTAGCATTAGAACGTTGCCTAAATCCTTGAAAATGTGCCGAATTAAACGAAACCTTTCCAAATTCTTAAAGATGATCACAAACCTTGTTGAAATCCCTGAAACATGTTTAGCAACCTTGTCTAAATACCTGAAGATGATCAGCATTAGCATAAACCTAACTACTCGGAGTAGACTGGCCAAAGTCTTGTCTAAATCTCTGAATATATCTGACATTAGCAGAAAACTGGGCCTAATGTCTTACATTAGCCCAAAATCTATATATATATCCCAAGTGACACAAAATTGACGGATGACATAACTTGGAGTAGCACACGTAGCTGAAAATGACAAGTGACAGAAGTCAAGCGTTAAAATTCCCAGGTGACAGAACCATGAAAACGGAGTAGCCCACTTGGATGAAAATGACAAGTGACAATTGACATGTGTCAATTCACAGCTGATGGATGTCGCGCCCCTAAAAATAACTTAATGTTGTTAAAAATGTCTCCTAATATCGATATATAGGAATGTCGATGTATCGATAGACTGATGGTGCAATAGCTACTGTCACAATGTCACAAACTCGTGCAACACAAAATATAAACTTCCAATTCTATTCCACGAAGTGTAGGTCATAGGAGCGTACAAAGATGAATGGCTGAATGAAGAATATGAACAGGGCCTATCGTACGGTAGTGGTGCTTCGGAAATATCTTAAGATCCAATAATCCTTTGGATATATCCATAACTAGAAATAATTAACCAGAAGATGAAGGAACCGAATTATGTAGATCTCCACATTATCAGATATAATTGATTAAACATTTAATCCACAGCTCAAGGAGTTGAATATCTGGAAGAACGATGCCTTATGAGCATGAAACTATAGTCCGATAAGGTTCTGCAAAGAAGATACGACAAAGAAAAAGAAGAAGTGGCAGATGCCGTGTGTCAATTTACAGCTGATGGATGCCACGTCCTTAAAACTGACACAATATTTTGTTAAAAATGACTCCAAATATCGATATATAGGAATGTCGTATATCGATAGACTGTCTTGCACCAGTGGTGGAATACCTACTGTCGCAATGTCACAAACTCGTGCAACGCAAAATATAAACTTCCAAGTCTATTACACGAAGTGTAGAGCCAAATTTTCGCGAATAAGACGCGATAAGCAGCTTACAGCGGTGCATTTTTGCGAATAAGTCATGACGTCACGCTTAAAGACGCTTTAAGCGGAATCTCGCGGCCTCAAGAGGACGCCAGAAAATTTGTCAGCGGTCGGAAGTGGGGAGATGACACAAATGGCAGTTTAGTTAATTGTTTGTTTATGTTTGTTTTTACTGATTTTGGCTTTGCATATTCGAAAAAGCAAAAAAGAAGTCCTCATTTAGGTGTTTATTATTAATCTACTCTTCACAATATACACTCCGATAATGATGTTCTCTTTCATATATAGAAATAAATTGCTGTGATGGTAAACAAAATCGTTTTTTTTAAACGTGCATCAAAACGTAAAACTCTGACTGCTTTTATCTTAGATAAATAATATTTCGCTATTATTAATTTCACTTACTTTAAACAATAAATAACGGTTATTCCTACAATTACTAAAAAACAAGGCTAAATTTTAGGTTACGAGAAATGTTATTACGTCATGCTTGTAAAACATTCATTTTTGCGAGCAAATAAGTCATTACATCAGGCTTTAAGCTGCTTAAAGACATCTTTGAAGACGTGATCTCGCCAAAATATTCCTTAGATAACAACAGCCTAAAAAGATGAATGAATGAATGAAGAGTGTGAACAGGGCCTATCGTACGATAAGGGTGCTTCGGAAATACCTTAAGCCTCAATAATTCTTTGAAAATAACCAGAACTAGAAATAACTGACCAGAAGAAGAAGGAACCGAATTATGCAGATCTGCACCTTATCAGATATAATTGATCAAAAAATTAATCCACAGTTTCAAGAGGAGTTAAATATCTGGAAGAACGATGCCTTAGGAGCATGAAACTGTGGGCCGCTAAGGCTCAAAGAAGATACGACAAAGGACAAGAAGAAAAAGATGAATAGTATATAGAGCTAGCTTTTTGGGATTTCGTGTCCATCGGAGTTGAAGAGTTACATCATGAAGCCTTTGTGTAATTTAGGCCTACGCGTATTAAAGCATGCATTAAGTTCTTAGTAAATAAATGCTACATCTTCTACAACATGGCGTATTTCCACTAATTTCAGTCAGGTGAACATGGTTCTTGTTGGTAATACTTTTTTTAGGTGGCAAGTTACACTGAACTTCCTTTGAAGGTAGATAGATTTTTGTCATGCTGGCAGTGGAGAGTTGTTTAAAAAAATTGTCAGAAAATGGTACTATCGGTGGTATTAAATTGCATTGACTCTCCTTGGTGTGATTTGACGGTTCCGTTTGTTTAGCACCATCATTGGCTGTCACCTGATCTGTCCTTTCCTCCTTCTGAACTATTTTAGTTTTCTCTTTTATTTTTGACAGGTTGTTTACCTCTTCTTTTTTATAAATTTTTTACTTTTTCGGTTTGTTGCGCAAATTATGCCTTTCGTAGACTCTCCATTTTCACCAGTTTCTTCATTAAGCACAATATTGGTAATGCTAATATTTGCCTAAACATGTTCCACTACCTTCGAGAGCTTTTTATTATTTGGACATACTTTAAGTTATCATTATTGCTTTTTCATTTGTATTAGCATTTATATTGTCTATAGAATTCGTAAAATATTGCAATAATTTTGGAATGTAGCGTCATAGCCTTATCAGTTAATTTCATAGGTTAAACAACCCACGTTATTCCACATGAGAATTCTGTGCTGAGTTAGTCACCGAAGTTTATAAAATTTGTCATGCAGAAAGAAAATTACTTACCTAATGCCTTATTTAAAATAAATTTGGGTTTGATTTGAGATGCCTAGTCTGTTTTACACAAAAAGTAATCGTATTACAGGAAACAGTTTGACGAATTAAAATACCTCATTTACCTAATAGCCTCGTGAATCGATTCCTGCATTTACTGCCTCATCGCATCGGTACCACTGAGTCAGGGCAGACCTTGTGAAGATTGCTATATTATTGTCTCATATTTTTATCTTGAAACTGCCGAGTCGTTATCAATGTTTCTATACTTTCAATGCTAATTTTTTAACGCAACTTTCATTGTCTTCATCAACAATTATATTTAATAAAGAATTATCATATTTATCAAAGATGTGCAGGAACTTACCTTACAACCGTCCTTAGTAGCGTGGATCTAGCCTCGTTGTGGAATGTGATAATAATACTAGTTGCAGGCAAATTACTTTTCCAATGCCTTCGTTTGCACCTATAAAATAAATTAAGCGTGTTTACCAAAAGATCAACTAGTTTAGCAACCAGAACCAGCTAATGTCAAGGTTGAAGGTTTATTGTTCATCATCTTCACTTAATGTAGGCGAATATCGACAGCTAGACAAATACACTTTATGACAATGTTTGCTTACTCAAAAGCCGAACATATTAATTTTTATTTTAATTTGTAGCTTATTTATTTAGTTCTTTCATTTTTTACTTCCCTGTTGAAGTTGAAATAGATGAGTATCTAAGCTAAATTAATATGCGGCATAGGCATGCTTTTGAATTTAACTCATAAAATTTATTGGTAATTGTAACATGTATTGTATGCTTAATACCAAAGAATATTCTACTACGAGAATATTCTTTGTTAATATTCATTTGGATAGGGCTGTTAGGTCTAATATATGGGCGCAAAATAAAACCAGTGTCTTAGTAAGGCCAATTTCCATACATTGATAGGTGTGACATAATAATATATCTATTGAATACAATAGAGAGCGCGATATGCCGGCTCCTCAGCGTTGTTATAATCTAACCCATCTGAGAAAATGTTAAAAAAGTAATAGAAATATCTGAAAAAATCGTTGAAAAATTATTCTAAACTAGATAATAAAATTAAAATAAAACTAAATAAAATGGAAAAGTAAAACTCAGATAATAATTACAATAATGTTTCAAAGAAGCATAAAACAAAGGAACCCAAGCGAGATATGATTACTTAAACACTTAAAATCAAATATGAAAGGATAGCAATTCAGACAAGATTATCAAAAAATTGACAGGAAAATGTAGATAAAGGTGAAGAATCAAAATGGGTGCAGTAGAACTAACTCTAACTAGCCTAAACTGGAAATTAAATTCAAGAAGCTAAATCCTGAAAGGGGAAGACGACATATATAGTAGTATTAATGACGTAAATAAAAATTACAAAAAATTATTAAACAAAACGAAATTAATTTACCATTGGAATAAGAAGGAAGCAATGAAAAATAGGAAAGAAACGCCGAAACATACCTCTCCTGCCCATTTCAAAGATGGAGAGCCTCTCCATCTTTGAAATGGGCCACTCTCTTTTTGACCTGAATGTAAAACCTTATTGCGATATCAATTTTTTCTGTTAATTCGCAAGACCTACTATATTGTCTACATTATATTTTTCGCCATTAGACATAAACGGGATACGGGATCAAAAATAATCAAGACCCAGGTTAAATCATAAAGCTAAATTTTAAGGCGCCCTGTGGATTTAAAAGTAGGTCTTAAATGTTAATGTATTGTTTTTCTTTATAGCTTTACGTTTTAACCTGCTTCTATCTTATGAATTTTGTTTTCAGGTCAATTAAAAGAAGGGTTATAACGATTTTAAGATTACGTTAATTTTCTGACATATCAAAAAGTGTGATTTGACATTTACGAAATAGGCACCCTTTACAGGATCACCCAGAGATCAAATAAAAAAGATATTTATTTATCTCTCGGATCACCCTTACCAGCATATGGCGGTGAGCGTCAACGAAAGACAACTCCCAAAGTGGGTAGATATGTTCCGCATTTAGTACGTCGAGAAAAAACCACTGATGCAACACTACTATGAAGCTTGGTTCAAGGGATACATGTTCCATCAGAAACAATAAGAAAAATTCTACGTGAAGGTGACCTCTAGGCGTTTAGTTAGGGTAGAAATTATCCGCGACTCTGCGGTGGCGAGGGAAGCCAGAGGCTTCCTCCCAAAGTACGGTTTTTGTCGCCCCACCATTGGTGTCTGGCAGCAGACAGCCTATTGAAAAAGGTGAATGAGAATAAGTTTTACACTCAGTTCATCATTATCGATGACCGGGACATCGGTTGTACGAGGAGACTCATTCAGCGAACACCCCACCTTGTAGAGAGATGGTGTCGGATGGATCAGGGTCAATCTAGGCCAGGCTGAATTAATTGATACTCTTTACAAGGAAACATAGGCTGTGGGAAATCCCGAGGGAAATCCTCCTGGACATTAATCTATTCGGTCAGTCTTTGGTCAACCAAGCATCTCGGGTCATACTTGATTCTAATTTGACCGAGAAGGAACAAATAGGCAGCCGTATCAAAAATGCTTTATGGGTTGTATGCAAGTCGGGCCTA